>AZYM01000334.1:0-106063 GCA_000611715.1 Scolecobasidium constrictum UM 578 | reverse complement strand
ATAACGTAATATATAGGATTAAAAGTAGATAGAGCTTTATAAGAAGTATAAGGCTAAAATAGCTATAAGAGTAACTACCGAAGACCTCGTAAAATAAGAGGCTAAGGCTTAAAAATAATAAGATAAGGAGTAGAAGGAGATAAATATAGCTTAATATAAAGCTTAAAAGAAGGTACTTAAATAAGACGCTACGCTATAGAAGTAAATAGCTACTACCGCTAAGATAGATATAAAGGTTACTAAGAAGGCTAAGAAGGTAGCGTAGAAGGTAGCTAAATAGTAACTCGCGTAGGATTAAAAAGCGACTTAAAAAAAGCGTAATACTAAGAAGCAGCCTTTAAAGGCTTTAAATAAATATTAAGAGGTAGTAGTAATTAATAATAATTAAGATAATAGTCCCTCTATATATTATAGGATCTTATTACGTGGTCGTACTATACGGCCACTAAAACACTATAACGATACTTAAAACTTTATATATAGGTAATAAGGTATATAAAAAATATAATACTAAAGCTTTAGCTATCTATATTTACTATACGTAAAGTTATTAATAAATATATCTATATCTTTATATAATTTTAGTAGCCGTATAGACCGGGGGTCTGTGTAGACCGGGGGAAGCACTCGTATAGCATCGGATCGGCTCGAGCTTTCGGCTGCCGAGATCGGGCCCTGCTCCGACTGTCATGTTCACCAAAATCTCCACAGAATCTGTTAACACCACACAACCACGCAAGCTCGAAGATTGCATTGCCCAAGATGTGCATACATGTTCGAACTTCCTCGATGCGCGCTGCTGATCCTTGCGTCGGCGACCGTATAGACTGAATGCCATCCCACGATGCAATGCCATGGCTAACACGCAGACACCAAGCAGACGGTCTCTTCATGGGATCTTCGTAACTCTTTGCTCGGAGCTGGCTTGCCCTACGATTGCTCAATGGGCTTGTGGCTCTACGCTGGTCAGACAATCCAGCATGGCGCAACCCTGAAACAATTCTGCAATGTGTCCAAGGTTAGTATAGAAAGCTCTGCCATAGCGCATGATAACCGTAAACTTCTAAACGCTAAGAGCTCGTCATGCTTACCGCCTTCTTTCCAAATGCATTCTCTAGGAGAGTAGCCAATTCGGATGCCGGCTTGCCTACCCAACAGCCACTAAGGGATCTATTGAATCAGAACAACGACACAGGACCTCAGGCTGACAATGCAGATGCAGACTCATCAGCACATGAATCACGGCAGCAGCTCACGAAGACCCAGAAGAAGAAAAAAGCAAAGAAGGGGCAGAAGCAGAAACAGATGCCGACAGAAAAACTTCCCGAACCGTGGAAAGTCGACATGCAAGAGCAAGATGAAGATGTCATTACAGCAGTCCGTCGGCACAATAATGGTCGAGCTCCTGAACTTCAATCTGCCACTATCGAGGCTGCTGATGATCAGCCAGCCGAACGTGTCTCTCATGACAAAATACCGGCTGAAAGCGAGTCCCGCACAGATCAGCCTGTTAGAGTGGAGCAGCAACCATATCGCGTAACCGAGTACTTGAGGCATCTTCTGCGACGCCCTCAAAGACAACCAAGTTTGCAAGAACTTCCTGTTGAGCTCAAGCATACCTATTTTCGGCTCTGCGAACGCGAGATCGATGGTTCAGATGAGCTAGCTCAGTTGAAGACGCAGTATACTTGGCTCGTAGAGTTCGAGGCCTCGCGACCGAACCTCAGCTCTCTAAAGAATGAGTTCACGAACGACTCGTCCGGATTCATGGACATCATTGAGCGCTATCTAGACATTGTGAAGTGGGATGCATTCGTGGGCCACACATGCGGTAGTAGTCGGAATGACAGAGCGATCATGGTAGACTTCTTACATTTATGTTTTGGTACTGACAGCTCAGCATCAACAAGTCCGTCTGGCTCAATAAAGGATAACACAGCAACCTTAGCCAATCTGCACAGCCACCTGGGTAGCAATGAAGCATTCTCTGGACTACTCAACAATCTCGGGAACCAGCTTAGAAATCTCGAACAAAGGGAGGTGAAGAAGTTCGTTTGCACTGACTAATCTACTCTTCGTCCGCAGTAGGCTAATGGTATTCCGAGCCGATTCGGTACGACGGCATAGAAGCACGGGCCTACCTCGAGAGCAAATTCAAGCTTGGTGAGGATATGATTAACAACCATTTGTGCTGCATCGAGGATTGGATTTTGCGAATGGATGCCCTAACTGCTGCAACCATGACTTTTGGCTACTGTGGACCTCGACTCAGCAGGAAGATGGAGCCACAAAGTCTTATGCAATCTCCCTTCCGGCAGCAGACTGGTCATACCATATGCTCGCTCGGTCGCAAGCTCGCCGCTGATGTTCCACGCCGATTCACGGAGGAGAAAGATGACACTCTTCTCACCATCATAAGTCACGTTACTCCAAGCGATAGGTCTGCCGCAGACATCTGGCAAGAAGCGCATGCGAAGAAAGAGCGCATAACTCAAGAACAGTCACAAGCGATGACAGGTATGATGTTTCGACATGCTCTAGAAATGCTCCCCGGAAGCGGTACTGCTTCCTCGCCCGGTCAAGCAACACCCATTTGGCAATCATTTTGGTATCAAGCGGTCGAACAGGCCGTGAGAGACTTTCACACCTCACCTCCAGGCTCGAGCCCGTTGCTCCCCGCGCTTCATAACTCGCTAAGCAAAGCTTGCAAGAAAGACTCTTACACTGGTCGAGTTCGAGGTGTGCCTGATCAAGCGGGGTGGATAGTCAACGAATCGCACCTCGGTCGCTGTGGCCATGATTTGTATGGGACTTTAAGCAGCATCATCCACCAACATGGATCGCAGAACTTTACTGTCCAGCAGCACAGCTTCAGTCCTAGAGAGTTCCAAGTGCTCAAAGCCATTGCGCCTGTGGCAGAAAACATTCAAGAGGAAGGGGTCGATTGGAAGGAAGAGAAGAGACGATTCTTCTGAGTTCGAAATAATGTTTGAACAAAATTATGTGCTGTGGGCAGGACCATGCCACTGCTTTTGCCGTACAATGAGGTGTGGTATCCACAATCACCATCAATCTTATGGTCTCCATCTGAAGTCTGGATGCTTGTATTCCAGATTCGCGATCTCATCTTCTGTCATGCCTTGCAACTTGCGTTCCTTCTCTTCATAGGTCACTCTATCGCGCTTTGCGTTGTCGAACTTCATCCAAGCATAGAAGCTTGACGTGACGAGAATGATGACAGATGTGGCGGCGAGATTGATGCCGTTGCCGATCGGATATTGAGGACCGTCGAATGGGAGATATGTCCAGGTCGCAACCAAGCCGCCCAGATACCCTGCGCCGCCTGAAGAACTTTAGCATGAACTCGGTGGATTTAGAAGTCGATGACTTACTGTTGATCGATATGCCCATGTTTCGAGCTGTGTCAGACACGGTATTTGCGCTGACCTGCGAGTTCGAGAATGGACCACCAATGTAAATTGAGCTTGCTGTCAAAAACACAGCGGCATAGCGAGCATTCGGGTTGGAGAGCGAAAGCAACATGGCATAGCCAACCAGTACAAGCGGACCGTGAGCGACGAGGAAGATCTGCCTGTTGTCGATGCGCGAGGAGAAGTAGCATGCAGTGAGAAGACATGCCGCTGCGACCACGTATGGCGGAACGGAGAGGAGCTGCAACTGGACTGTCGTCTTGCCTGGGTAGATTGTCCTGATAATGGTGGGTAAGAAGAATGCAATACCCAAGGCAACAACATTGTTGAGCAAGAACACGATTGCCGTCGACAACGTAGCCGGATTGAGAATACCCCTCTTGATACGGGTCTTGTTGAGCTTATCCAATACTTGGGACTGGCCCACACGCTCGATCTTCACTCGGTCGATAGCGAGCTGCTTCTCCTCTTCGGTCAACCAGCGAGCTGTATTTGGTCCGTCCGTCAGGAACACGAGGGCGATAAGTCCGAGGCCAGTGGTGATGATTCCCTCGATCGCGAAAATCATGCGCCATCGTGTCAGCGAGCCAAGGCTGTCGAGGCTGAGGATGCCTGATGCCAGCAAGCCACCAAAAGCGCCTGCTAATGGTGTCATGAGCATGTAGTAACCCAGACGGAGTGTCAATTCTGCTCGGCGGTACCATCGCGAGAGGTAGTATGCGATACCTGGAAGCAGACCAGCTTCGAAGATACCTGGAATATGTATCAGCATATGAAGAAAAAGATCAGTACTACCAGCACTCACCTAGCAGGAAGCGGACAGCGATCATCTGAGCTCGGTTCTGAACGAAAGCAGTGCCAATCGTGCAGATGCCGAACAGCGTCGTGGCGATTGGTAGGAACCATCCGGGTCCGATGATCTTGCAGAGCATTGTGGATGGGATCTCGCATAATGCGTAGGAGATGTAGAACACGGACAAGATCAGATTGTAGTCGTAGCCATGGAGGTCAAGATCGGCTTCCAGTCCGGCGATACGGGCATTGCCTACTCAAGGTCAGCTCAGAGGTCTACAGTATTTGCTGAAGAACATACCAATATTCGCACGGTCAATGAAGCAGAACAGGTATAGTGAAGCAACAAGAGGGACGATGTAGAGATCGATCTTGTGACGAAGCTTCCTTTCGGCCTTCTTGTCATCAATATACTCGTCAGCTTGCGGACTGAGAAGGGCCATGATTAGCTTGCGTACTCGTTCATCTTGTCACCATGCCGATAGATGCCAATGATGATCATGGTTGAGCAACTTACGAGTCCACCCGCTCTATCGCAGCTTCATCATGCTTGTAGTCCATGTCGTTCTCTTGACAGCTCAAGCAAAACCAAGATAATCGCGTCTCGAGGACAAGATTGTAGAGAGTGATGATCAGCGCAACAGCATACAGGGGCTGCCGTCTTTCTTATGATTCCCAGCCTGCTGGCGGAAATCCCGAACTGCTTTCCCATGCTGCCACGCTCTCGATCTCATGAGGTCTTAGCGAGCCCCAGTCCACCCCACAACCCCCGTGGTTCTCCGCGTTTTAATGTCTGGGCATTGCTAGTCCGCGATTCTCATTGACGCATTTCCGCCCATGCCTCTTGGCACTCGAATACCGATGCTCGACAGGCCGGCAGTTGAAACACGGTATTTCCAGCGCGGTACTTGAGGATCGGCAGAGTGGAGTTATCACAAGAAATAGTGCTTGTAATGGGAGTCCAACATGATCAAGGTCAGAGCACCCTCCAAAAGAATAGCTAGGAGTCGAGGACCTCGGTATGCTCGGAGTCATCTATCCCGGAACACGATTTGGATGGCGTATTCGTCGAAACATGAGCGCACTGAAGCAATAGCCCTTGGCTTCAAATTGCTCAATGGCAGTGACTGAAATCTCGATCGCAAGGCTTGCACTGCTTCTTCATACTTCGATCACAGAGAGGCGAGCGCAAATTGACAACAGGGAGAAGCAGATTCCAGGTTCCAGGTTCCAGTTTCCCATTCCATTTAGCCGATAATGAGCCGGCATGGCCTGATTGATTCATAATGTTGATGCTATGAAATTTAGGGCCTCATGTTCTGGCATTGAAGCAAGTCGTCGTCTGGGAACATCTCAAAGGAGAATCGAGGACACCACGGTCTCCGATCTCGGTGACATTATCATCTTCAAGCAGCTGTCTCCAACCCGAACAAGAGTCTCGACGTTCTGTTTGGCTCAAAGTACGATAAACAGCAATGACAGCAGGGCGATTCGCGAAATCTATGCCTACCAGACATTGAAGGCGATGGAGACCGGACAGCTGGTTGCGTTCAGCCGCAAAATGGTAGTGAGAACCATCCTGTTCAGGACGTGAATCTGTCCCTCTAGGAGACCATTTGTTCTTCAACTTCCTTCATACTGGTCAGGATACGATATTCGAGGATTGCTTCCTCATGTGTATCTGGTTCCTGTCTCCATTCGCGTATACCACAGATCGATGCAGAGCCGTCTCTTGGCTGAGATGTCAAGTTCGCGACGGATGTACAATTGACTACCGCCAAGAGACATGCTCCTTCTCTGCGCATCAAAGATGAGGTGCGGACGCCCAAAATGCGTTATCTGACACGGTCGACGGAAACGAAAACTCGATCGGGTGCTGCAGCCACAAGATCTCGCAGCCTATCTAATTCGCTATGCAGAAGCCACATGCCCGAAACATATTGCTTTTGTGACGCCGCCAGCCTTCGCAAATGTTTACTTTACGTTGAAGTCTGGGACCATAATTTACTGCACTTTGAAGGAAAGCCTGAACATTACCATCACAGCACATGTTCTTCCGACGACGCTCGACTCCACCCATCATACAACCTTCAATGCATAATGCTATATCACGACTTCTATCCGAAATGGAAGAGCTACTACGACATGCTGTCGGAAGAAGACTGCAGTACTAATTTGACTCTATACCAAAGCATAACATCGAAGGACACGCGATGGAGTGCTGCCTGCATCGACACAGCGCTTTGCTTGATGGACAATTCTGTAAAGAATGTCGAAGCCCAGACAGCCGTGACAGGCGTTCTTCTCGGCCTGCTGCCCTCCATTCTGTCAATCTTGGGATCGAGCCCGGTTGAGCTTGCCCTCCTCAGCAACAGCCGCCCAGTATTGAGCCTGCTGCTCGCTCTGGCAGCGCCAGTAGTCAATCCAATACGACTCTTCGACTATGTCAGCCCGAGGGATATCTTGGTCAATCTCAAAGACGGAGCCCAAGTCGCTCAAAAACAGAAGCGAACTTCGGCTTGGATCGCCGTTATCCAATTTGTGCTCGCTGCCGCGGCCGTGCTTAACGTTACGCTCATTGCACTCGATTTGTATCATAAAGCGTACTCGGTAGTGTTAGGATGCAACCACCGTTATCAGATTTTTATCTGGGACTATTTGGTTGCCGCTTTGTGGCTCGGGGGGCTCCTTGCGCTGAAGTCTCGCTCACATTTCGAGCCTTTACATGGGCATCCGGCAGGTGGACCAACAGGAGGTGCATCACTGCTATCAAGGCTCCGTACCCAGATGCAGCTGTGGATGCGAAGCGAATTTGCCATTTGCGCGAACCACGAAGATCGTCGTTTCGTTTGGGGAGCAGAAAACTGGGCCTACTTTCTTTTCTCCCAAGCCGTAGCCCTCGGGACCGTTGGGCACATCTTCTATGGCACTGCCATCTTGTCGAGCTATCAATTCATCGCACCCATCGATGCTCTTGGTCTCCTGGCCAGATACGTTGCGTCTGCTTGGATCTCTCGTCTCATCTTGAGATCGGAGCTGTCAGGACTCGCCGCGAGGACAACGCTATGAGCTGCGAGGTATCAATGTGGTTCATTGGATGGCTTTCGGTCCCTCAATTATGGAAGTTGTCGGCCTGCAAACAATGCTTTTGTTTTCAAAGATCCCCAGGTTTGCCGCCAATCATCCAACCACTCATCAGAGACGGCGTCCTCAAAGTCGATCTCGTCGACATCGATGCAGCGCTGGCAGAGAACGTCAGCGACGGTGCCCGCCCACTCGAATCCGTACTGCTTCGCCCTCCAAGTTCGATGTCTCCCACCGTGACACTCGCTGCTGGCTCGCCGTCCATTGCAGGGATGGCGACGAGCTCTGTCCGCAACCAAGTGGACACATCGACACCTCTCAGGCCGGTCACCGACATGGTGATGACTTGCCCATCGTCGCCGCGAAGGTTCAATTTGCACGGTAGACCAGCGTCCTCTTTGTAGGTCAAACAGCGGAAAGTCAGAAGCCACACACTGAGCCAGACCATAACGCAGTTGCTACGTACCGCTTTCGCCAACAGCACGCCCGGCATGCGCAGGTCGATTTCGGCGCCCAGCACGCCCATCAGTAAGAGCGCCCGATCATCCTCCCCTACGTTTGCAAGATCGTCCAGCAGCGTCTGCAGCATCCTGTGCAGGCCTAACCACTCCAACAGCCGGAGGCGGCGTAGCAAAGCCGGCGAGAAAGCTGGAGAACTGCCTAGGAATTGGATGGGCGTCGTCAAGCCCTCTGCGTCGCTCAGACATGGAGTTCCAGCGCCGCTGTGACTGGTGGCGTGGCTGTAGCAGCAGCTGGCGCGCAGAAAGCCGCCTGAGGTGAAAATATCCGAGTACGCCGTCTTCAGCTTGGAGAGTTCCATCCTGACGAGTTCAGGCTCAATTGGGCCGTGGATACCGGCTTCGATGAAGAAAGTGAGCGACATCTTATGGTGGAGGTCGTCAGATCAGTGTTTGAATCGGAGGGCGTCGCTGTGGGATTGAAGATATTCGTGTGACTCACATAGTCCCCGGATTCATGGCGACGGGAATGAATCGATGGCAGAAGATGCGTGACTGGATTGTGGCCTGGAAGTTGCGGCTATTTCTTTCGTCTCGGACTGGCCCTTAAAGACAGTTGTTTCGAGTCTTCGTACACGTGACGACTATGGAAGCCAAAGCCCTGTAACCTCTGGAGCAGTGCCAATGAGATGGTATGGGAGGAATTATACGTCCTCGTTCCAGAGTATTATAGGCAGTATGTGGCTACCAAAGTTTAAAGTCTATCAGCCTCGTGATCTGCGCGGAGATCTTACCGCATATCCAGTACCAGCCATATGATGCAGATCGCCCATTCGCTTGATCAGAAGGCCGTGCGGATGATCATGTATTCGATGGCTTGCAATCCAGTGGATGGATGCAGGTGAAGACTCGTGTAGCCCCGTGTGACTTTGCAATGTCGACAAGGACCCGAAGTTGTAGAAAATGTGCGATATTCTCAACTCATGGTCTTTACAGCCACGACAAGAGCAGATCCCGCGACTTTGTGCTGAAAAGCGAGTTCTAGAAGATCAAGGCCAACATTGGTAACACAGGTTTCTCTTGATTACTGTGGAAGCACGATGAGGATGGCCGATGGGATCTCAACCGCGACATTAGGCGATATATCTATACATCATGCGGCTTGTGTACTTCGTCGAGAGCATCGAGGCCGACTGCAAGATTATTTTTCAAGGCATAGTTACAGAAGTTGAAATCCAATGAAAGATAGAGCGAGGCAAAAGGATGTTGGATGCAATTCATGGCTGAGGCTGCGAGGCGTAGGGCTGAACCCTTGCATTAACCCTTACAGCCTGAGGCCAATGTTGACAAACAGACAGACACACGTCTCCATGCGACAGCCACGAGCACGCAAATCCCACCCTTCGCCTCGCTATCGCATACGGCGACACAAAAATCAAAATGCCGCGAGTATCCAACGCGCCGCGGTCGCGCGTCTTCTCCGGCTCCAACTCGACACCGGCAAAAACACCCATGAAGTGCGTCTAGTCGCGTCCGAGATGCGCAAGCAAGCAAGGAATGCTAACGTGTAACCTCCCTCCTTCAGAATCCCGCTCAACGACGACCGACAAGAGAAAGCAAACCGGCTCCAGTCGCGAAAAGCACAGGATGAAGCGCAACTCAACCAGATCAAAGCCGCCGCGACGCCGCTGCGCAAACGCAAATCGCTAGGAGTCGGCGCGAGCCCGCACACGCCCGGTGGAGGCGCGCAGCATGGTGACGGCGCTGGCGACATGCACATGCCGGATGTTGGGGGTGCGGCGGTGACGCCCATGAAGCGCGTGCCTATACTGGCCAACTTTGAGGAGTGGATGAAGATGGCCACGGATAACAAGATCAATGCGACGAACTCGTGGAATTTTGCGCTTATTGATTATTTTCATGATATGTCGCTGTTGAGGGAGGGCGATGGCGTCAACTTCCAGAAGGCGAGTTGTACGCTTGATGGGTGTGTGAAGATCTACACGAACCGTGTGGACAGTGTCGCAACGGAAACGGGTAAACTGCTTAGTGGTCTGGCAGACAGTGGTGGCAAGAAGAAGAAGGGCGAAGATGGCGAGGACGGTGCAGATGGTGATGAGGAGGATGGAGAGGATGAGGATGGCGAGGGCGGCACAAAGAAGCGCAAGAAGAGAGTACGCTATGCTCGCGGATCGGACACGCGTAGAGAAGAGCTAACACGATTCACAGACGCAGCGAGTCGCTGAGGCGACGCTAGCAACTTCATTTTCGCAACTACAGCTCAAGAAGATGGAGCTCGAATTCTCCGTCGACCCACTCTTCAAGAAAGCCTCAGCGGATTTCGACGAGGGAGGCGCGAAAGGTCTACTCCTCAATCATCTCGGCATAGACGCGAGTGGCCGGATAGTCTTCGACAGCAGCGATGACGCACAAGAAGGCGGTGACGACAGCAGAAGAGAAAGCGCCATGCCCGAAATACCAGAAGAGCCCGAAGCAGAGGAAGCCGAGACTGGTGACATCGACATCAACTCGCTTGCTGCGAAGTTCTTCCCCGATCTAGCGAGATTGGACGAACAAGAGATCTGCCCTTCATTACGAGGTTTTGATCTAGGCGATGCAGACGGCTCATTGGACTTACCCTTCCTCAAAGCGCCTGAAGACTGGAAACAGGACAAGTCACAGGATGCGACAGGAGCACCGGGCGATGACTCGGGCGTCTTCCTGGACGGCAACAACGGTTTTGATGACGATGATGCGGGGCTTGGTGGCTTTGACATGGCCGATGGGATCGGATTCGGCGAAGGCGGTGACGCGTGGGCGAGAGAAGCAGCACTGGAGCCGCAGATGCGCGTTCACAATATGACCCTCGTCGACGGCGACAGCGATGAGCAAGGCGGTGAAGTCGGCGGATTCGACCCAGAGAAATCACAATACGCCGTCTCATTACGGCACAACCCAGACGACGAACAGGAGAACATCCTGAACTACTTCGACAAGGCACTCTCCAAGAATTGGGCAGGCCCTGAACACTGGAAAATCAGGAAAGTGAAGGACGCGGCGAAAGCGGCGAATACACCGACTACGAAGAGGAAGGAGAAGGAACCATTCGAGATCGACTTTATGGCGCCAATGTCTCAATCCCTTGCTGATGCCCTATACACGCCCGCGTCGTCGAGTAGCGTCATCACGCTACCGAAGAAGGAATGGCATAGTAAAACACGCAATCTCCTGCCGGACGATAAACACTTCAACTCGCGGCAACTCCTGCGACTCTTCCTGAAGCCGAAGGCAATCATGGGATCACGGAGAGCTGGAGCTGGAGCTGGACCATCGGCATCGAGTGGTGCTTCTTCATCGAAAGCGATCGGCCAAGTCCCCGAAGGCGAAGTCGACGTGAATTACTGGGCGCAGCAGCAGAACGCCGCCGATGCCGCAGACAACGACGAAGGAGCAAAGGGCAATTACGACGCGGATTTCTTCCAGGATGATGGGTTGCCTTTCGCGGGAGCTATTGATGACGATGACGTGGATGAGTTCGCGGACGCGAGAGATCACTTTAGTCCGCCTGTTGAGGGTGGAGAGGCTATGGATATCGATGCTGTAGCGGGTGCACCGGTCGTGGAAGGCGCGTTCGGCACGCAGCTCGTGACGCAGGCGCGACGATTGAGGCCGGAGTACGTGCAGTACGCGCGTGTAGCGAAGAAAGTCGACGTGAGGCGACTCAAGGAGGAAATCTGGCGAGGTCTAGACTTCGAAGAGGTAAGCCTCACCCCTTTCTCCCCCTACCCTCATACTAACACCCCCACCAACAGACAGAGAAACCAGCGCCGACTCCAACACCCAAAACGGAAGACGGCACGCTCAAGTTCACAAACGTGATCAATAACCTCCAAGGCGTGTACCCGAAGCAGGCTATGCAGGATATCAGCACGAGTTACTGCTTCATATGTGTGCTGCATTTGGCGAATGAGAAGGGGCTTGTGATTGAGAATGAGGAGGGCTGGTCGGATCTGAGGATACGGAGGGATGAGACGGCGGAGATTGTGGAGCATTAGAGGAAGGAGTGGTTGCTGTTATGATATTGGGGGCTGGATTGGATGCATGGGTGTGCGTGCGGCGTTTGAGGGGATGGACTGTCCATGCGTGGACTTTGATGCATGGGTCTGTGTTCATGATGGTGCCGTCAGTAATGAACGTATGGAATTTGAGCATGCCCTCGCTGTTTGAGTAGCGAAAGCATGATGTTGCAGCCACGCATAATGAGTTCGATGTCGATGAAGAATTCGCGCTACCCCTGATCAAATAACATCAATAGTGAATCAAGATAGCACATCTGCCCTCGCTAGGCGGTAGACGCAGGCTATAATCTAGACCGGGAGACATAACGTGATCAGCCAATATGCTTAGGAGATGGTTGCTGATGAGCATGTATGTTGATGCCTGAGGCAAATCGATGGCTCGATCCAGTTTCCTCCCATTGCTCACACTATCTGACCTCAACTCTATCACTACCACCCTTCCACATCAGCTATTGTTTATGCCATTGTGCTAGACTAGCTATTTGCCATTTGCAATGCATTAGTCCTTGGAACGGGCACGATATTATGGCGGGCGTGATGCTGTCCCTCAACATTGTCCCGCTGGCACGCACTCAACTATGGACCTCCGACGGTAGCTTCAGTCGCAAACGCAGCTTCCAATATGTCCATCGCTGTCCATAATGACCTGCTCATCACAATAATGTGAAGATCACAGTACCCCGTGGGGAATCGGAATATGATCCAATGAGAAGCTGACTCGGATCCCGGGTCACCTTTAAGCTTGGCTATACCCCAGGTGCATACTTGGCCGAGACGGACCTGCTCTTCCGCATCCTTGAAACGTTAACCTCATTCTGATCCACAGGAAAGAATTCTTTGTAATCCGTACAATTTGTTGAACGGCAGTTGCCATTCTGAAAACTGAGGAAAGAAAGTTCGCATGGTCGCCAACAAGGTAGCCATACCGTCCAAGCACGCGATGCCGCGATCGGCTGTGGCCTGTGTTGCGTGTCGCGAGCGCAAATCAAAGGTATGAACGACTTTAGACGGTGCAATTCAAGGATGCTCAAGTTCTTGCAGTGCGATGGGAATCCAAACGACCAGAATGTTCAGTGCTCGTTATGCCGCAGGCTGGACGTGGAATGCAACTTCATCCTCAACGACGCAAGGAAGTGGCCCTCTTCAAAACGCTTCGTGCGATCACTTCAAGATCGCATTGAAGTTCTGGAAGCTAGGTTGAAAGAAAAGGATCACAAGGAGCCAACCACACCCGCCACACCTCCAAGCACGAGCGGCGCATCGGAGGCACGAATGCAGCATGCACCACAGCCATCTATGGAGGTTCTACCCGACATTCACATGGACGACTTTGCGCCGCAGCCATTTGATGAAATGCCAGCTGTGCCGGTACCTATGCCAGCACCAGCCAGCCATTCTTCCGCGGAGCAACGCCCACCTAGTTCAAGAGCGAACAACTTTGTCGCGCCCAGGCCCGGCGACGAGACCCCCGAGTTCGGACGCGAAGACGTGATCAAGAAGTTCAATGGCTGGAAGGGTCATCTCAAGATGGATGCAGACGGCCGAACTCGCTTTTACGGTGTCACCTCGGACCACTTTACCTCATTCGAACCTGAGCCAACGACGGAGTATGCAGATGCGGACTCGCCTGTTAGTGCTGCCAGTGTCTTATCAGGATACGGGAGTTTCCAGGAAACGCTGTTAGATCTGTTCTGGAAGAACCCGCATCCGTTCTTGCGCGTGCCGAATCGTGAGGGATTCCTGGCTGGTCTGAGGATGGGACGGAAGACGCATGATTTCTCACCTTTTCTGCTTAACTGCATTATCCTGCGCTCGTTACATCTGACTGATAGTCGACTAGCGAAGAAACTCGAGCCCGGCATATTTGATAGAGTGAAGGAGCAGCTGTTTCACGAGCTGGAACGGCCAGATCACAATACGGTGCTTGGTCTGTTGTTTCTGGCGACATACGTGTCCGGCTTGCTGAAAAGTGGGCTGGGATGGCTGTACTCTGGAATCGCCGGACGACTATTGTTTGCGCTTGGGCTGCATCAGGATCTCACACCTCTTTTGGAGGCAGGAAGGATCTCACGCAAGGAGCTGGAGTATCGTCAAATGGTGCTGTGGAGCGCCTACGTCAATGACAGGTGAGAAATCGATTGTACACCAGAGAAGGCAATCTGTTAACAGGAAGTCTAGCCTATGGAGTGTCTCACTTGGACGACCTGGCGGGATCAAGCACGGTGATATTGTCTGCCCGCCTATCTCACCGCTGCATTCGTCTCCAGATATGGCACAACTCGCCGCGTGGGCTGAGCTCTGCACCATACAGGCTCGCGTGACAGATATTCATAACGGACCTCAATCGAAATCCAACGCGCCGGATCAAGTCTTCCAGCAGCTATCTGCCCTCAACGCGGAGCTGACAAGCTGGCTCGAAGAACTACCTGACCACTTACGCTGCGTGCCTGACACCAATGCAAGCACACCAGGCCCGGCCTACGCACTCCAACTTGCCTCTCTAGCGACCACAATAGTTCTCCACAGACCCATGGCCGGCTTCGAGAACAGTCGCGGTAGTCAGACCGTCATATCAAATAGCAGGGCACGTACAACCCACGACGCGTCCATCTCCCGCCAGATATGCCGCTCTTCCGCCCTCGAGATCGGTTCCCTCCTTAGACACTACATCTCTCGCTTCTTGCCGAATCAGATCCCCACCATCTTCACACGCATGTCCTTCATCGCCTCCACAACGCTCATCTTCGGTATTCTGATAACAGATCCAAGTTCACGAGGCCAGACGGGCGAGGATAGAGCGTGTCTGAAGACGTGTCTAGAAGTCATGGGACTCATGGAGGCGCGCTTCCCCTCGGCGGGACATACCCGCTCTGTTCTACTGAAGATATTACGAAATAATCATATCGCCCTTGATGACGGGGCTGTAGAAGAGAGCCCTAGATCACTCGACGGGGAGGGCGAAAACGCGTGGAGAAATCTAATGGATATGCCTGCGTTCCCGCTCCCGAGCGACTTGGACTGGCTGTATCCGAACACGAATCAGGGCCAAGAGTTCTTGCTACTGGACGGAGGTGGTGCGGGGATGGATCTGGGGATGGGACTGCATGATTTCGGTACGACGTATGGAGGGTTTGCTACCTCGGCGCAGGGCATGGATCTCGCTGGACGTGCGCAGCACACCGGCGAGGAGCAGCAGCCACCACCGGCTGTGACACCGGCTTGGCCGCAGAATACGACGTGAACGCTTGCTCCTATCTGAGCACGACCCGAACACGAGTTGGACGGCGTCCTCGCTTGCCGGTACCGCTTGAGAATGTGAAGAGCCGTGAACGGCTTCAACGAACGCTTAGGGACCCCGCAGAATTCGAATTCCTACGTATGCACTTTCTCCACAGACTCGAGAATCTAGTTCCCGACCTTCTGTAGCACTGGAGGATGGAAGTGCGATCTCCTGTCGGCAGTCGATAGCCGACCAATCATGGGCAGCTGTCTGGGGCTGGGAAATCGGAAAGCCTTCATAGCTTGTGTACCGGTCACGCGAGGCGACCGTGCCCTCAAACCCGATGTCGAGATCGGTCGGGCGGATTGAGTGAAGTTGGCACCTTGTATTCGTAGGTGGTGAGCATGGTTTGAGTTGACGTTAGGTTCAACTGCGGGCCCAGAGACACTCGGGTGCCAGGTCACCTCGCGAGGATTCGCTGCGTGTATCAAAGAGGATATGCTAGCATTCTCTTCGATTGAAGGCTTTTCGATGTGTTCACGGTCTTGGTTTGTAGGATCATGCAGTCGTTGACCTCGCAAGGCTGATCACGAGGATGTCTGATGACGTAAAAGTGGTCTATGCTCAATGCTCGATCATAGCACTTCGACACGTCGCGTCTCATCGCTTTCTCTACATGACTTTATTGTAACAAGGATCCCGTCAATCGAGATTGCCATTCATTCCTCTTTGCTAGAATATGGCCATTGCATTCGGGCAAGACCCAATTGCGCCTGCGATCCTGTGTCAGCACTGCACACACGCCAAAGATGAAATCGTGACATACCTGGTAAATTAGTTGGCGCACTCGACAGGAAGAAAGCATACTGCTGCTTTTCCCTACAAGTAGCAGCAAGCTTCTCCAAATCCCAAAGCTCACCAATCGGCATCCCCCACAACGCCAGCACATGCGTATGCAGCCCCTTTCCCTTAGGCGGCCACGCCTCAAACGCAGGCGTATCCGACACCACAGCGGCGAAATAGCTATCGTGCAGGAAATCGAGCATTTCCTCGCTCTGCTCCAGTCCGACGAACGTGCTCTGCTTGGAGGGCAGGGAGGCCAGTCGTTCGCGCTCGGACTGGGAGAGCCCGTTGTAGGTGTCGATGAAGCCGGAGCGGAAGACGAGGATGTCCCCGTATTGGAAGATAATGTTGTGCGCGGCGGCGCAGGCTTTGATTTGAGATACTGTGATGGGGTGAGTGGTGTTTGGGTTGAAGGACTTATTCGTGAAGCTCCAGTAATCTATTAGGACTGCGCGTCCCGCTGTGTTTCTGTGAGCAACTGCTGCTTGCCGGTCGCATAGTAGACGTACCGATGCCATGCTCAGCCCACGCGCCGATGCCAGCTTTGGCGCTCGTCAGAAACTGGTCGGAGGTGATCTGATATTCTTCAGTATCTTGCACTGCGGACACCTGGTAGTGCTTACTCCATTATAGAACACCACCCCGTCCGGCGATTCCCAACCACACTGCGAGAAATGTCAGTCCAGCCAAAGATCTCAGCAGTGACCCGTACATGTCGAAAACCATCCCACTGTAACGCATTAGTGTTGCGCAGCTTCCGAACTTGTTGAGTACGCACCTGCGATCCGCTTTGAGTGTTATAGTGGACGATATCGTCGAACCCGCGAGCGCTCCGTTGATCGATTTTATAGCTGAAGTTTTGCCGACTGAATAGCGCAGGATTTGGAAGATCAGCTTGCCAGCTGGAGACTTAAATCAGTATCCATGCTGGAGGTGTGGACGTGCGACTGACTTCAGACAGATGACCTCGCCGGTCTTGATTAGCTTGGTGGCTTCTAAGGTCCTCTTCGGTGTTACAAGGTTCAAACGCCCAATCTAAGATGATCAGCATAAGCGTTGGCGACTTGAATTGCGACGACACTACCGAGTCATCTGTTCCCCAGAACCAGGCTGCTCCTTCTGGAGCTCCCTCGGCCTTGGGCAATTCTCGCCGACTGGGCAAATTCTCTGCAGATGGATCAAAAAGCATGGTGATACGCAGCGACACATGCACGACACGATTTGAGGCTCAAATGGTCAACAAGCACTTTGCAGTGCCTTTAAATCATTGACACGTCTCTTGACATTTCCTTATGTGCTGCCCCACTTCCATCCCGGCATACGAGATCCGAAGTCCATGATGATTACCAGAATTGAGGAAGCAGGACACTCGTGGTGTCTGTATACAATGTTCGCCCGAAGTAACGATCGCGAGCCAGATTTCCACTACTTTGAATCTACATCGACCATTGCGTCACCGACCGAAGGCCACTAACATACACACTCGCCTTCAATCATCAATTCAGCCAGTTCAAGATGCCGCAATCATTCCTGTCGGCCATAGCTGCCGCTGAGAAGCCGCTGCTGGGCTGCAGTGTCACAATCTCCTCTCTGATGACGGCCAAAATCATTGCACGAGCAGGGTTCCAATGGGTCCTCATCGAGATGGAACACTCACCGAACTCGCCTGAGATGGTCACGAATATGGTGCACGCAATTGTAGCTGCAAGCGGAGGATCCTGCTTACCAATCATTCGCATCCCTTCCCATGGTGTGGAGTGGATCAAGTGGGCGCTCGATTCTGGCGCGGCCGGCATCATCATACCCATGGTGAACAACGCAGATGAGATGAGAGCCATTGCAAAACGAGCGTTGTATCCGCCACTTGGTGAGCGAAGTTTCGGTCCTGCGAACGCTGCTTATGCCAGCACGGATTCGACGTTCACCGCTGCCACTTACTTCCAGGAAGCGAAACAAGGTCGCGTGGCAGTCATTCCCATGATCGAGTCGCGAGAGGGCGTGGAAAATGTAGAAGAAATACTAGCGGTGGAAGGCGTGAATGCCGCTTTTGTCGGTCCTCAAGATCTTCGGCTGTCATTGGGGTTGCCCAGTGGTAGAGATGGGAATGAGCCGGAGTTCCAAGCTGCTTTCGAGGCGATCATGAATGCGGGCGCGAAGTTGAACATTCCCATTGGCTCTATTGGAGTAGGCGCAGAGACGGCGAAGTACAGGGCTAGTCTTGGTATGAAGTTTCTGCTGTGCGGGTTGGACCGGCAGGGCTTTACGAACGGAATTACGAAAATGCTCAGCACTGCGGAAGAAGCATTAGCGACCTAGCTCAATAGAACTTGGGATCATTTTCTTCGCACATGTTATTAGCTTGCTTGCATATGGCGGCGCCAGTCTTCTCGGCATCGCCTTGCACAAAAAGCCTCACTGCAGTTTGACGAAATCATGGTCAATTGTGCTAAAGTGCATTCATGGAGCACCCTGCTTCCACAGATCATTCGGGCTGTTCAACCCCATCGCATCCGGTCCGTCGTCCAGAAGCGAAATCCGGCGCATATCTCTTCGGTACTTGCTTGCGAATTCGCCGCCCGTGGCGCGGTGTAAAACGCTGGTGTTATCCCAAATTACAAAGTCTCCAGGGTTCTCGTAGTAGATCGGCAGCTGGTATTTCTCCTGCTTCATATGATTGAAGATCTTGGTGCATAGTGCTTTGCCCTCCTCGACCGGCATTCCTTCGATGTGATGAGTGTAAGCACAAAGATAGATGGTCGGTCTTCCTGTCGCTTGATGCGTGAGCGTCACTTTGTGCTTCGCAAAAGGATAATCCATCGGATCCATCCTCTGATAGAAGTCGATGTGCTCATTTGCGACCTTGACTCGGTGGGCCATATTGTTCATGCCGACGAGGTCCTTGATCTTGAGCTTTTGCTCATCTGTGAGATCATCGTAGGCAGCGCGACAATCGATAAACTCCGTGTGTCCGCCAGTCCCTGCTGGTGGCAGCTCCACAGCACGAAGCATGGACCAGCTAGTGCGAAGCGGGTTGTAGTGTCCATCGGAGTGCCAGAGGGTGTTGGCCTTGGCAATTGCAATACGTTTCGCATCGGTCTCGGAACAGATTTCGCCTTTGATGTTGAGATTGGATATGTCGAACAACTCTGGGTGCTTCAGTCGAGCTGGAACACCTGCTTCGTGGTGAGCAGTCGCAGTGTCGAGTGTTCCGAACCTCCGTCCAAACTCGATCTGGCTCTCGTCGTCGAGCTCCGTGTTTCTGATCACGACGACTCCGTACTTCTCCATGGCCGTTTTGAGTTCCTGGAATTCATCTTCTTTGAGATTTTTCAAGTCAACACCAGAAACCTCAGCTCCAAATGTCGGAGCAAGTTGCTTGATCTTGATTGCCATCTTGTTGGTTGATTTGCTCGCACGTGGTATTGTTGTTAGACGTGTCGTTGTTGTTCGCGCTAGATCTAATCTCCAGCCTAAGCGATCGCTGAAATATGCTTCATCGGCTCTCGACGCACATAATGCGAATCGAAGACATCCTGACCCCAGAAAACAGTGGGATCATCGCTCTGAGGCTTGCCCGTGGCACGGACAAATATGCGGCGACCGATATCCGTCGCAACAGAAAACTAAGTTTTGGTCAGTTCAGCTGACTTGCTGGTCACAAGCTTGGGTGAGTTCTGTGAGGCGAAAAAAACATGATAGCATGGGAGGAGGTTGCTGGTCACAACAGTCGCCAGTCTTGCTGGGTCGTGATCAAGGGCGCCGTGTTTGACATAACAAACTATCTGTTCGACCATCCGGGAGGCCCACAAGCTATTCTGCGCTACGGTGGAAAGGTTCGCTCTGGAAGACTCTGCTGTTCGGCATCAGAAGCTGATGGTGAATAGGATGCGACAGAGGAGTATGAGGCTCTACATCCGCCTGGGACGATCGAGAACACTCTGCCATCAGGTTAGCAAGTGCATGGATGTTTGTTCAAGCAGTCTGTTCTAACACTCGGTAGAAGCATGTCTCGGAACTGTGATCGCGCGAGCAGATACTGGAGAGACAAAAGATGATGCTGTTGTGTCTTCAAAGGCGGACAACACCCAGCCAGCTCCGACTCCCGAGGCATCGCATGGGAATGGCGATCATGTAATGTCCCCAACTCCTCTGCCAGTCTGCGTAAGCCTTCACGATATTGAGCGTGAGGCGCAGAGAGTGCTCTCCCGTAGAGCGTGGATCTACTACAGCTCTGCGTCAGAGGATCTTAGCTCTTTGCGGAACAACCTCGATGATTGGGACAAGATTCGTTTTCGCGCCCGAGTCCTCCGGAATGTGGCTAGGGTTACCATGAACACGACTATCATGGGCTTCGAAAGCGCGTTGCCATTTTTCATCGCGCCCATGGCGCTGGGAAAATTGGCGCATCCTGATGGCGAGCTCGGCTTCGTCAACGGCGCTGCTGTGCAGAGAATCCCGTACTGTGTTAGCATGTTGGCGTCCGTCTCTCATGAAGACCTAACGGGTCGCTGGCGAACAACCTCTGCTGATGATACCGCTCTTTTCTTCCAGCTGTACGTCGCTAAAGAAGAGCAAAAGGCCCGAGAAACGGTCCGGCGAGCAAAGCGACTTGGATACAAAGCACTAGCTGTCACGGTTGACACCCCAGTAGTTGGCAAACGGGAGGACGATGAGCGAGACAAGTTGCAGAAAGATTACGATCTTGGTCTTCTGCCTGATGTTCCTGACGTGCAACCTGATGTTGCGGGTGAGAAACCAATACTTCGGGGCGTGAACTCTTCAACGCTGAACTGGACCGACCTGTCTTGGATCATAGACGAGTGGGGAGATCGTGACACAATTATGCTCAAAGGAATCGGGGCCGCCGAAGATGCTAAGTTGGCACAATCACTGGGATTTAAGCATCTGTATCTCAGCAACCATGGTGGTCGGCAGATTCCGTCAACGTCCTCACCGATTACAACTTTGCTGGAAATAAGACGCTTTTTCCCAGAAGTGCTTGATTCGTGTGAAGTATATCTGGATGGAGGTCTTCGGCGCGGGAGTGACATAGTCAAGGCTCTTTGCCTAGGTGCGACCGCTGTCGGCATAGGCAGGCCTTTCATGTATGGCCTCGGGGCATTCGGCGAGGCTGGGGTGAGGAAGGTGATTCAGAGTCAGTTGATCGATCCTATCAATTCGAAAAAGCTAACATCCTCATCAGTACTCAGCGACGAGATCGAGACGACCATGCGACTGCTTGGAGTGACAAGCACGAAGGAGCTGGGACCAGCGCTTGTCAATGCCAGAAGATTGGAAAAATATATGAGCACATCCATAGACATGAACGAACTCAGTAAGCTATGAAAGTAGCAGCAGTGATCTGGAGAGAACAACACAGATACAAATAGCCTTATGCCGAAACTCGTTGTAAAAGTAATGGAAATGATAAAATATGTGGGAGAATGTGAAAGAGGTGTTGAGGGTGTTCAGTCAAGTGAGATCATAGCAATGGAAGGGGCACGGTTTAGAAAGCGAACCAAGCTCTGTCAGGTGACATGACTACAGTATATCTGTCCTCTTCAATTCAAGACTTCGACCAGATCTCCATTATTCTATCATCCGTCTTGAGGATGGAGTAAAACCAAGCGACCCGTCACTTTGCCAGCACCGAGCTGTCCAAGAGCTTCATTGGCGTCATCCCACGCAAGTGTGCGCACCGGCAAACCACCCATTTTCCCATTGCGACCGAATTCAGCCACGTCCCGCAGATTCTGGAGACTACCACGCATGCAGCCGTATACTGTGGTACCCTTGAAGATCATGTCGACGCTCGGGACAGCAAAAGTGCCTCCTGCTATTCCAACGAGAACCAGCTTTGCGGCTTTGTCCAAAGCATCATATCCCATTCGACTGGTCTCTGAGTTGCCGACTAGATCAATGACGTTCTGCACAGGACCACCTGCGATCTCGTTAATTCTCACCAAGGCATTCTCTGTCTTCGAATTGATCACGTATGGAGCACCCGCTCGTTTAGCCGCTTCCAATTTTCCGTCGTCGATGTCGATGGTGATGATTTTCTGATGATTGTACCCTTTCGTCAACATCTCGATAGCTTGGAGACCAAGGCCGCCAGACCCGATAAGGACGACAAACTGGTTCGGATCTATAGGCACAATCTTTTTGATCGCAGTGATGACCGCCAAACCCGAACACGCAAACGTGCACGCCACGGTCGGATCAACCTGCCCGTAGTCCAAGAGATATTTCGGATGAGGAAGAACGACATGACTTGAGAAGCCGCCTTTCTGCATCAGACCCAGGGACCCTGCGTTCTTGCAGATGTGGTCATTCTCGTTGGCACAGCGATCGCATTTTTGACAGCCTATCCAAGGGTAAATAATCCGACTATCGCCTACGTTGACGCCTTGATCTTTCGCATCTGGTCCCAGCCTCGCTACGGTTCCCAGGATCTCATGGCCAAGCACGACAGGCAGAGTCGTCCTGTCCTCGAGTCGTAATTTCTTGCCATTACCGAGGTCGTAGAATCCTTCGAAGTTGTGAAGATCTGAATGGCATACGCCGCAGTGCGTGACTTTCACAATGACTTCGGTGCCCTTTGGTTCGGGGATGTCGAAAGGTATCTTTTGGAGGGGCGTGTTAGGCTTAACAAGGGCCCAAGCTTCCATCTTCATCGTGAATGGAGTTATTGACTCTGCGAGGAGATACGTGTGTGGCTGTGATACTGTTCTTTTCTTCGAGGATCTTCCCCAATAGTACCTAAGTATTATTCACGCATGCATCCAGGCCCCGTGAATGATCCTTTGCAGGCTGTCGTAGTCCGCATGTGGAGTTCGTGCATCGTCAACGGGTTTCTCGGAGTACAGATTCGGGGTACAGATTCGGGGTCAACTCCTGCGAGTCAAATCGGAAATCGGTAAACCGCGGTCCGCTGGAAAAGCACGAAGCGCTCTCGGTTTGAAGGACGGAGTTGTCACAATGCGAACATCGTTGTTCATGGTCATGCACTATGCAACAAAAGAGCTGGGGGTGTGAATGCATCTGCATTCTCATGATCTCAAGGCATCGCTACACGTCCGAAGATGAACGGCTCCGCTGACCATTTGGATCCTGGCAATTATACGAAGCTCTACCTCAACGGATCTTTTGTTGATGCGAAATCTGCTTCGAAATTCTCATTGCTCAATCCAAAGGACAATTCTCTCGTTGTCGATGGCATTCCACATGCTGGCGAGGAGGACATCGACATCGCCGTAAAGAATGCCGAGGAAGCACTGCAAGGTCCATGGGCTTCCTTTACGGCCATTCAGCGCACAGAGTGTTTTGTAAAACTAGGTTATCTTCTTGAAGATCGGCTCTTCTCGATTTTGAGGCTCGATTCGTTGTCGTCCGGCAATCCCACGTCATTCGCACATAATCGGGACAAGAGGTACATCATAAATACTGTCAAGTACTACGCAGGATGGACGGACAAGTTCAAAGGAGAATATCTGCCGGCTGATGATGGTAAGGATCCATCGCATCTCGGAACGCATGTTCTCTCTAATAAATCTAGGGTTCGTCAAATTCGTCCACCACGAACCGCTAGGGGTCTGTGCTGCTGTATGCCCTTTCAATGCGCCGGTTGGAGCTTTGATTATGAAGGTAGCTCAACCTTGTCCTTGGTGACTTGAGCACTAACATGTCCAAGGCATGTCCAGCACTTGCAACTGGCAACGTGCTGATAGTGAAGCCATCGGAGAAGACGCCACTGGGAACGTT
The DNA here is from genome assembly GCA_000611715.1 of Scolecobasidium constrictum UM 578. Classification (NCBI taxonomy): domain Eukaryota; kingdom Fungi; phylum Ascomycota; class Dothideomycetes; order Venturiales; family Sympoventuriaceae; genus Scolecobasidium; species Scolecobasidium constrictum. The sequence continues at coordinate 82,395 of AZYM01000334.1, read as the reverse complement.
GGCTTGTGCACCACTATTCGAAGAAGCAGGCTTCCCAAAAGGAGTTCTACAGATTGTGACCGGCGATGGAAGGACTGGATCCTTGTTGGCATCCCACATGCGGATTCGGAAAATCAGCTTCACCGGCAGCATTCAGACTGGGCGAAAGATTCAGATTGCCGCGGCGCAGAGTAACCTCAAACGAGTGACGCTCGAACTTGGTGGGAAGAGCCCAGCGCTCGTCTTCGATGACTGCAATCTTGACAATGCCGTAACGTGGACGGCGAATGCGATTCTTGCTCGGTCCGGACAGGTCTGCATTGCAGCCTCTCGGGTATACGTTCAAAAATCAATTCTGAACGACTTCATGGAGAAGTACGTCGCAAGAGTGAAGGCTGCGATCGATGACATCGGAGATCCTCAAGACGATACTGTTAATATGGGGCCCCTTGTGGATGAAGGTCAACTCAAGCGTGTGCAGGGTATGGTCGAACGCGCAAGGGCTGAAGCGGAATTGGTCGTTGGCGGATGCCGATTCGGTGAGACTGGATGTTATATGGAGCCAACAGTGTTTGTCAACCCGAAGCCTGATGCAGAGGTCTACAGGAATGAGGTTTTCGGCCCCGTGTCTGTGGTCAGAACCTTTGAGACCGAAGAAGAAGTGCTTCGACTCGCAAATGATACCGAGTACGGGCTAGCCTCTGGTGTCTTTACTAAAAACATCACCAGAGCAATGCGGGTGTCGAACAAACTTGATGCTGGTGTTGTGGGGATAAATTGTATGAGTTACATCAATATGCAGGTGCCATTCGGTGGTCGGAAACAATCTGGCTATGGTCGAGAGTACGGCGATGCTGCTCTGCGAGCCTTTACAGAGCCTAAGACAGTGTTCATCAACATGAATGCATGAGGCTTCGCTGTTGTCAACAACTCAACGTCCTAGATGAATGCAATATGTCGTCGCATCCTTATGGCACTTTCTTTCAGGCTTGACAGAAGGCACATCAAGATCGCATATTCAGATCTTGATTCCAATACGCACACATGCTTCGTGGTCGTATGCATCAATTGGAGACTCTGTAGATGCAGAAGCTGGAGCAACGCGTCAAGGCGCGTAGGTAAACGCGTGACGATGTGGACCCTGAATTTCTCTCACACGTCAACTGGCAAGATTACATCTTGCGTTCGAGTGCGTCGGAGAACAAATTCTTATTTATATCTAGAAGATCGCCAACAAATTGGCAGGGCTCGCTACGCCTCCGGGAATATTGAGGGGCATGCTGGTCAAGAAGAAGCTGTACCGGTTTTGCAGCTTGCATTCTTCACTCAGCTCATCCAGATCGAGCAACTCTCCTTTGAAGATGTCAGCCGTGGTCTCGTAGTCACTTGACCACGAAACTTACCTATCGGCATGCCCCAACCACTCAGCATGACTTCGTGCAGATGAAGACCTTTGACACCACTATTGGGATCATTCGGATCGATTGGCCACATCTCAAGACCCGAGACATCACTCCCAGCTGCACTGAACCCGGTTTCCCACAAGAACCTAGCCATATCTACTGAAGGCTCAATACCGGTGAGCCTGACTGGCTGTCTACTCGGAAAGGCATCGCGCTCTTCTTGGGTGAGAGCCAGATAGGTCTCTTTCCAGCCATTGCGGATGAGCAGGATATCGCCCCACTTAAAGTCCACACCTTGCTCCTTAGCACACGCCTTCAGATGGGATACTGGAATCGCATGGGCCTCGAATACGCTGTACTCGATCCCTTGCTTCTCCGCCCAAGAGACATAGTCAAGCAATACCCCACGAGCCGCGATCCCCCTCTGGCACCAGGACTGGATTCCATTCAACAAATGACCCTCCGGCGTTTGATACTCTTCGGGGCTGTGGCCATTGTAGAAAACTTTCTCTTTCTGATATCCATAATGTCGAAACCCATCCCATTGGCTTGAGCACTAAGCTTGGTAAGCCACATCTGTCAACCACGGAGTGAAAAAGTCCTACCTGAGTGTTGAGGTGGACAACATCGTCATGAACTGCTCTTGGAGCTTTGTGGATGATCTTGTGCTCAAAATACCGGTTATGCGTCGCTGGAAATGGCACATTCAGCGGCAGAGCTAAGCCAACACGGACACCAGTCTTGATCTCTTTAGCTGCCTCGACTACGACTTCAGGTGTCAATAGATTCAGCGTTCCAAGCTGATCGTCCTTGCCGTATAGTCCCCATGCCGAGAATGGAGGGTCGTCCTTGCCCAAAGGCAGCTCGTCAAAACTTGGTCTTTGCATTGTAAAAGTGCTGGAATCTGTGATTGGATGTCGAGGTTGCGTTCGCATTCGACTCACGCACCGCGTCGCTTCTATAGACTTCCGGTCGGTGTATGCGATCAATTAAGTCATCAGATTATTTCCGAAATTGAGGATATAACCAATTGGATATCGTAGCTCCGAGTACATTGAATGTCCGCATTGCTTGATCTGGCCTCCCGAAAGCACAGTTTGAAAGACGCTGAGCTAAGTGAAGGCGATCGGACCTGGTCGAGGAAATTGAAACGCAAAGCGAACACTCCGTATTCATGCTTCAAAATAAGGTGCGGGTCAGCTCCGAGGACTATTGACTCTGGTCACAAGTCATTGAGTATCGTGCCTAGCCAAGACTATCAAGAAGCGCTTGCGCATGGCTATCGTCTCCTGCTGCGACTTCGACATCCAGTTCAAGCTGTCGACAATTGGACACCAGAGGAGTACCATTCTGTCGCGGACCGCAGACAGCTGGGCAACTCCTCGTCAACTAGCGCTCTCTAAGCAAGGCCCAGCCACTATCTCGCACCGCCGAGGCTGAGATGACGCAAAGGATGGATATTCCTGAGCTCGCCATGAAAGCAACCTCTGAAGCTTGAAACTTTGCTGCGGAATGAATAGCACCCTAGCAATGGACATCTTTGGAACAATAAAGGTTGAATGTGAGTAGTGGCGCGGTAGAACGCGAATCAGCAATACTTGGGAGATTTATCCCAAGATACAGCTCCATCGGACCAAGCCCGAAGCGTGTCTAGGGTCGCGGCATTGGAGCTTTCTGCAGGGCATCCCACTGGTTCGCTGCTGGGCAGTCTACACTGGCAGTCTTCGCTTTCTCGTGGGAAGACTGAACGTGCCTTCTCTTTTCTTTTCCAGTGTCTGCTCCAGAGAAGTCGCTTGTGATCGACTATTCACAAAAGGTGAAGTCAAATTGTAAGTTCTGGCTCTCTCCAGCTCAAACATCAATGGCCGACTGTTTGCTATGCAACAGACCTGCGGGCTTTGCGCCGGGACAAATCGCGACGTCCAAAGCACAGAATTGCTGATTATAATCGTGCAGTAAGCCAGCAGATCCTCCGAAGTCTCACTTGGCCTCGACAATCATATCGAAAACAAAGTACGTGGTCACAGATGCGCAATTGGGCACTTCAGTTCTCGGTTTGAGTTCGGTGCATGAAACAAAGCCGACAACCTCAAAGATCCCGCCCGCTAGCGTCTTTGCTGCAAGCTATCGCGTACCTGACTAACGGGCAGCTGCTCACAGAACACTATTCACCATGGCTGCCTTCGACTACTCGCTCATCGCACGCGATAACACGCTCGCTAAGCGTGAGAACTTTGCGCAAAGGGAACCTGGCGTGATGGTTGTCTTCGTGATAGTCGGCCTTGTCGCCATTCTCGTGGTTGGCTTGCAGATCTACAAGCGATTGATTGCTCGCAGAAATGCGAAGGCATGAGCTGGATCACTACTCATGAGGCCCGGCAAGGAGGGAAAAGTACACCTTGGATAGACAGTAGACGAGGAGGAATACCCAGCCATTCACTCGCGATGATGGCTTGTTCATAACACGCGACATGTCAGGATAGGCCATTAATCGTGGACAATTCATGACATACTTGTGAGAGCAACGCGTAATTGTTCGAGAGACATGAGCTCATGTCAACAAGTGGGAAGGGAGAACAGCTATATTATATTTGACATATGCTACTAACGTTGGGCGGCTCCCAATCTTCGACTCTGATACCCATTACTATGACCTCAGCAATCCATGACGGCCCGCAAGATCAAAGGAGCGCGAGCAAGCCCACACCAGCCATCGCAGCACCAACGACCGGAGCTATAGCCTCTGCGGCTCCTGTGAATTGCGCAGGCGAGCCGACAACACTCGAGGGCTTTTGTGGTGCTATGATGCGTTAGTCACGTCCACTGTGCATAGTGCACGTTTAGGCCGCAATGTTATGTACCTGTGGAAGCGCCAGTGGCCGCACGGAAAGTCAGAGACATGCATTCTTTTGGGACAGCTTTCACGTACCTGCTGGATTTGCGACCGTGGACGCCCCCGAAACACCAGTCGGCGCACAATTGCAGACTGTCGTCGTAACAGTCGGCGTGACAGTGACTTGACGAATATGCAGCTCAGCGAGAGCGAGTGCTGGGAGCAACCAAATTGACATGTATTTCATGGTGAACGAAGTAGACAGAGGCGGAACCAAGAGCTTGGAGTCGGGAAAAGGAGATCACCCTGTGATCTTTTGATGACCTGAGAAGTACTCGAGCTTTTGTTTGCTTGCCATTTAGGACGCTTCCATGGTGCGGAGTACTTATGGGACTAATTCAGCTCGCATTTTGAGTTCGTGGTCGCGTTGCGTTGCACGCCTCGCCAACTATGGAGCGGGAGTAACTGTTTGAGATTGGCCGGTACCCTCTGCGCCTTCACCTCCACCAACCGCATCCCCGCGTTTTCTTCGCCATGTGACAAGAGACGGAACTTGGAACCTTGGTCTGATCATGACAAAACACGAGGAGAACCAATAAAACTCTGGAAGCGCGACGCTGGTGGTTGCCAACGACACGTTAATGGTCATCCGCTTCTTTGGACCGAAACGCGATGGAGCACAAGCTCATATTTCCTCGCATCGACATCTTCATTGCCCTTGGTCGAGACGGGTGTGGTCGCTGTCACTCTCGTCGAATTCCTTCGTGGCCCAGCTCCTTGAATGCAGTCTTCCTTGCAAGCATATTTCAATGGATAGTACACCTTGTATATTCCGTCCAGCGGACGATGAACGACATCCCAGATGTCCAGCCCCGTCAGGTTCTGGCTCTTGGGGATCTTGCTGCTCAGGGCCTCGGTGAGATTCTTCGCCAGGTACCTGTGCCGAGTGATCGAGCCGTAGACGTAGTCCTCGAAGCCGAACTCGATTGCGTAAGATGAGATGTTCTCGAGTGTATCAACGTGTTTCTCAACGGTAGCTTGGAGTGTGCCGGCTGCGACGATGAAATCGAGTCGCTCCTCTTCGTTCACTTTCTGCGTGCTTGGGATTGTGTCGGATGTTGCTTTGATCATGGATTTCAGCAAATCGCTCTCTGCAAGAATGGCCTCGATCTTTGGCGTGTCGTCGCTCGTTTTGGGCAGATCCGTTGCCGCTCTGGTGAAGAGACGAAAGTGCTCCGCGACATCAAGCAACGCGTCGCTGATTGAGGTGGACTGGCGAGCATGAAGCTCGCAGCTTGCAATGCCAGAAAGCACTACGAAGAAGAGATACTTCATCACCATGTTCGGAAAGTGAAGATCATCAGGGTATTGCCTTCTCGTCACAGAATGCGGGCTTTCTGGCTTTCTATAGGTATCGTGATCGTCCAGCCTCCGTGAACGAGAACCGACTAACGCATGATTGTAGTAGCTTGATCGTGAATTGTGCGGTGTCGTTACACACCACAGCCAAGCCTACGAATGGCATGCAGTCGATACATAGCACGGCCGATACTTGATGCTCGTGCCTGCATGGGCTCCCCTCACCCTCCAACAAGCACTTCGATTGTTTGACGCACGCGTCGTGGAAGAAAATCGGTTCATGCAGAGTCATCATTGGGACAAAGACAAGATGCATTCGATAGACCAGTGATCTTGGAGACCGCTAGAGCTGACATTATACTGCCTCACTCGCCCGCGTATTCAACATCAGCCCTCCGCTTGAGGACTGCACACGCGTACAGGGTACAGTTCCGTTGTATTTCCAATCAATTCAAGGATCTCGTTGATCACTAGCAGAGTCTTGTCCTTCTGTTCCTGCAGTACCATCGCCTCCAGCGCCATCCACAGTTCGAGAATGACACCCTGCTGCCGATGCAGACTCTGCAGTATGACTTCCTGCCAGTGATCCGGCGTGCTGCCCGCGTTCTCCTGCAGCGTAATCGTCTCGAGATGCCAATTCCCGTCCAGCACACCCATAAATCCCGTCAGAGGACCAGTCACCGATTCACCGAAGGGCTCGCTCGCGTTAATGAGGGCTATACCGTCCCTGTAGCCTTGCAAGAGAGCTCCTTCGGTGATGATGAGGTCGGTGCTGTGAACGGTCCATGTCCAGTCTGGTATGCCTTTTAAAGCTTCGTTGAAGAGCTCGAATGGATCGTTGATCAGGGTGCTCAGCAGGCTGATATCGATCTTTTCGTGAGTCGCAGACCGGCTTTCGTGTATGGATGGCTGGACACTCTGATCAGACCGCAATCGCTTCGGCACATTCTCGTGGCTGAGTTTGAAACCGAAAGCTGATGCAGCTGAGCATGTAGAGATTAAGGCGAGTAGACTGGTGGTCAGAGCTGTGATGGGCTGCATGACGACTATAGCTGATGTCGGCGAGAATCGTCAAGAAGTCTTGCGGTACCTATGCACATGAACTGGGCTCGGCTGTCAGAAGACTCAAGTCCAATGCTTCGGGCCACAGCAATGAAATTGCCCCAATGTTTCTGTAGATATTTCGAATGCAGTATACTGGGCGGCTGGCGCCCGAAATTGTCATCCACGTGAGTTTGATGTCCACTCCTCACGTCGGCTCAGGGATGCACAGGATCGAAAGAGTGGACTATTGGAGGTCTAGCTCCCGAGACACTATTGAACCACCGAATGACCACATGTGCTAGCCACACCCGCAGCAGTCAACGTATGGTGTGAAATTACAACAGTAGTACACAGTACGAAGGAGAGCAAACATGTGCGAGCGAGAGCCTACGCTACTGGATCGTAGCGAATGAGTGTCTCAAGTAACGAGCTGGAAAATCATGTCAAGCTAGCGAGTGAGACCATTGTCGAGTTGATCTACAGGTACCTGTTACGCATCCGTGTTCGCATGAAGCGGGCGCTTTCATCGCCCCCAGCCGAATCCTCGTCCGCCTGCAGCACACTCAAAAGGTGCTCGAACCTCTGTGTATACCCAAACTGCTCGTAGATATCACTGAACACCGGATAGAACAGGGACCAAGCCATCTTCCTCTGCGTCTCATCCGCCTTGTCCCAGACCGCAATCCACAAATCCTTGATCGCATCGTACTGTCTAAGCAGAGCATCCACCGTGTATTCCTGCCAGGCTGCATCGAGCTTCGGTCGCGTCAACACTACGCCCTGCATCGTCAGATTAACGAAAACTCCAAGTCTAGACACGTCTTCGATGAGGATCGGAAACGTCGTGTCATCAAACGGCGGGTTCTTAGTGATGTTCTCGGCGGTGGTGCTGACGGCTGAGAAGATAGCGCCCTCGGCGATGGCGAGGTCGGTGCCGGCGGTGAGGTAGGAACTCCAGTCTGTGGCAACCCCTAGCTCGGTGTAGGCTATGGCCCATGCGCTGAAGCCCTGGATCACTGGATCCATGGGGGAGTCGTAGTAAGCCTCGAATTGCCGTGGTATAAGACCAGCGTTTGCCAGTGGCAACAGGGACAAGATGTTAACGACTTTCATGGCTGGAAAGTAGATGGGATCTCGGATGGGAAAGTCTTTGCTTCAGATCGAGTAATAGAACCTGATGAGGGATGAACTGAGTTATGAACTTCGCGAAAGAGATTCGAGAAGGCTGCGTTATTCATATCGGCTCTTGAATAACATATGTTGAGCTGCAGAATCTCATTCCGCCAACCTCCCGCGGACTGTCTTCGTACGGGCAAACTGCTCATTGGTGACACACTTGCATTGAGTTGCACAATGCGGGTGATTCCCTTGTATTAATCGGACTGCCAAACTTCATGGCCGGCTCTCATATTCTCAGGCTGCTTGTACATTCCCCTGGACGTACTCCAAGCTGTCATCTGGGTCATATGCTAGCTGTGAAGGCTCTGAGCGTGCGCAAGTCTTACAGGTGATCATGGTAGCACGCGTGACAGACGAAGACTTTCGGAATGCTGATATCGGAAGAAGCTGCTCGTAAGGCTGCTAAAGGGTTGGATCAGTGAGAATGGAGGACAAGTTCATTGGTTGGTGGGGATTTCAAGGGAGAAATCACGACGAAACCCCTGATTTGGGGATGTGGCCCGTGCACCCATACATTTCTTTGGACAGATCTACGGAATAGCACAGCTGGCGCAGACAATTCACAACACCACAACGCACCATGAGACTGCCGTCAATAGCAGGCCTGTTGGCCTTTGCAGGAATCGCCGCCGCTCACAACATCCTGCTCAAGGCGCACTCGCGAGAATGCTTCCACGAGCAATTGCACGCCGACGACAAGATGACCGTCACCTTCCAGGTGGGCGACCGCGAGTTTGGCGGTGCCAGCAATTTGGACATTGACTTCTGGGTGCGCCTCAATCACTCCTCACTTTGTATCAATATTATGGAAAAATCGTAAACTAACATGCTATAATCATGCAGATTCAAAACCCAGCCAACGGCTACCAAGTGCACGAGCGCACAGTCGCAAGCGGCGACCACACCTTCATCGCGACCATGGACGGGCGCTACACCTACTGCTTCAGCAACGAGCACTGGAGCGCCAACACAAAGGAGGTCTCGTTCAACGTGCACGGCATCGTGTACGTGCCCGAGTCGGAGGCGCCGCAGGACCCGCTCGAGAAGGAGGTGCGCCACCTGTCCGAGCTCGTCGCGCAGGTCAAGGACGAGCAGGGCTACATCGTTGTGAGGGAGCGCACGCACAGGAACACGGCCGAGAGCACGAATGCGAGGGTCAAGTGGTGGAGTCTGTTCCAGCTGCTTGTGCTGCTGGGAGAGGGCGTGTTCCAGGTGTGGTGGCTGAAGCGCTTCTTTGAGGTCAAGAGGGTCGTTTGATCTTGATTCGCTGGCTGCACGAGGAGTGGACTTTGGGATGGGTCTAGTTCCGGATGAGGTGAGTGCAGTCTTGGCTTAGCCATTTGAGGCATCTAAGATGCGAGTGCTGATCTTGTGCCTGGACAGTGTATGAATAGTCCTTGGTGCATAGCATGGGGGCATAGGCGTTCGAAAATGCTAGCGCTCTGCTATCGAGCCTCTACGAATCGGACTTTCTGAGCCGCCTTCGATTTATTTCCGTATATGGTTGTGGTATATAAAGAGCATGGAAGCGTTCAAGGTCTATCAACTTTCGCACGGTTAGAACAGCTTTGCATCTGTCGAGACGCTCACATTGTGTATTCGAACGTCCTGCGCTTGGATTATGCAAGCACATGAGTGGACCGTCCCCGTGCTGACATTATACGCCTTGGCATCGAAATACGATCTACTTTGAGAAGCTTGGCCGCTCGATTTTCCGGATTAGGGCATACTCAACGCCGACCACAAGCGCCGGTTGATCCGTTGGCGTTCCTTCTGAATTACTTCATGGCAGCAACGTGCAGTCAGCGGGCACTGCTCTGGTCAATCAGCGTAGCTGCTTATGTCATATCTAGGATCAAAATGTGCAAAAGCTTGATCGCCGAGACCAGTCAAATGCTTTCGCCATGGTAAGATCTACTTAAGCGTACGATGCCATCAAGAGTAGCAGAATGGCAGGTATGCCGTAAGCTCACACTGGGAGCAGGACATATTATCCAGCCTGCGCCATCCAATTTCTTTGATCCATAGAACCTGAAGAATTCGCAGACATGGCACTCCTCAGCCTCTCCCAATGCCTCCTCTACAGCCTCACATCCCTCCTCACCTACCTCACCACCCTCTCCCTCTACCGTCTCTACTTCCACCCCCTCTCCCGCTTTCCCGGCCCCAGACTCGCCGCCCTAACCCAATGGTACGAGCACTACCACTCCCTCATCCTCGACGGCGCCTTCCTACACAAAATAGCCGCCCTCCACGAACAATACGGCCCCATCGTCCGCATAGCCCCCAACGAACTGCACATCCGCGATCCGCACTTCTTCAGCACGATCTACTCGGGTGGGGCGAAGGGCAAAGTGGATAAAGACGAGGCGTTTGTACGGATGGCGGGGGCGCCGTCGGCGGGGTTCTCGACGAGGGAGCATGAGCTGCACAGGGCGAGGAGGGGAGCGCTGAACCCGTTCTTCTCCAAGAGGCATGTCGTCGCCTTAGAGCGGCGTGTAAAGAATAAAGTCCTGCTCCTCCGCGAGCGCCTCAAAGAATGGAGCGGCACGGGTAAGCCTGTTCAGCTCATCGTCGCGATATCAGCGTTCACCACGGATGTTACCACCGAGTTCGCGTACGGGACCGAGGGCTGCACGAATTACCTCCTCGATGCGGAGTTTGAACCCGCCTGGGCGGCTGCGATGCAGAATATCTTCGAGAACACGGCCTTCCGCCGCGCTGTACCGTGGACGACGGATCTGCTGCAGAGCTTACCCCCTAGTTTCGCGCTGCGGTTCGTGCCGGGGATGGAGGTGTTCATTCACTTCCAGTCAGACGTGCATAGGCAGGTCGAGCAAGTCGTGCGCGGCTACAACGAAAGCGGCGACCGCGTGGGGATCAAGGAAGGTAAAGAACAGGATAGTCTGTTCCATGCCTTACTGGGAAACCCCAATCTGCCGCCTAGTGAGAAAAGTACGCAGAGACTCGTGGATGAAGCGGAGATTATTGTGCCGGCGGGAACGGATACGACGGCAAGGACGGTTCAGGTGATTGCTTTTTATGTGTTGCATACGCCGGGTGTGCTAAGGACGGTGCGCGAGGAGCTTGTGAGGGCTATGCCAGAAAGGGATGTGTTGCTCAGCTGGACGGAGCTGGAGAAGCTGCCGTATCTCACGGCTGTGATACAAGAGGGCCTCCGACTGACCTTCGGTGTTTCGACGAGGAGTCCGAGGGTTCATCATGAAGAGGTCAGGTACGGTGATTGGATCATTCCTGCACGAGTGAGTGAAAAGCCGACGAGGTTCAAGCAGTCGACGCTAATGCACAGGATATAGACGCGCATCTCCTCAACAACGTACTTCGTCTCCACCGATCCGACCATCTTCCCCGACCCATTCGCCTTCAAGCCAGAGCGCTGGCTCCCACCCAACGACGGCAAGAAGCTGGACAAGTACATAACGAACTTCAGTAAGGGCACCAGGAGCTGTGTGGGCATCAAGTAGCTTTCCCCAATAATCATCTACATAGTAGTATCAGGCTAATTGATGCTAGTCTCGCGTACTCGGAGCTGTATCTTGTTGTCGCGGCGCTGTTCAGACGATTTGAGTTTGAGCTGTTCGAGACAAGCGTGGAGGATGTCAAGTTGGTGAGGGATAAATTTATGGCGATGGCGGCGAAGGAGTCGAAGGGTGTGCAGGTCATTATTAAGAAGGAGCTAGAGCAGTAGCTAGCAGCAGCAAATCTGAGCACATGGCAATCATTGGCACAGCGACTTTAACACGTCCATTGATATTCCTCATGATGTGCGCCACCTAAATCGTGCAGTCCATCTTCCAAGCACAAAGCCAAACGCCATGATGCCGAGCGCGTGTGGCAAATAGCTGACCCAAACTCTCCTCGCAAGCACATCGGGAAGCACCGCATCTTTGACCTTGGAAACCACGGGTTTTGGTCTCTTCCTGACATCCCAGAAGTACTCGCGCGCCATATCGTCCTCTGAGTCTCTCAGCATGTTAAAAGCGCCCGTCCACGCATCACTCCCGCCTTGATCTAGTGGCTCAGCGACATTGAGCCCAAAGACTTGCCCTTCGCTCGCAGCAATCTCAAACGCTTCATCGCGAGGGACAGGCCCGAGCCAAGCTTCCAGTACCTCTTGCGGCAGCGTTCGCAGCCAGAGCGCCATCCACATCTCGAGGAGGTTGAGCACCAAATCACTTTGCTCGCATGCCTCTCGCACGACTGCTAGGAGGACGTATCGATCATCTGTGCTGCGGTCCATGGCGAAGTTGTGTAGGCTCGGGTGATCCCGGCGATAGCGCCAGTCTGAGTGCTGATTCCGTACGCGAGCGGCGAGGTTGAATGCTTGGCCCACGTAGAGTCGTGTGATGTTGTCTGGGAAATGGATGATGTGCAGGTAAACGGCCCGGCCGTAGAAGCTGGTGTCACCTCCTAGAGAGGACAGTTGCTGGATGCTGGGACGATAGTCAGGAGATGTGTTGATGGCATCCCAGACCTCCCTCCTGATGCAGCGGTGTAGAAGTTCCACAAGACTGTCGCCTTCGGAGACGATGTGGTCCTCGTAGCGGTCGAAGTGACGACTGTTCGGGTTGGAGACGTCTTTCAGCACGCGCGCAAGAATCGTGCTCGGATGCGCACGGTGCAAATGCTCTTCCACAAGCAATCGAACAGCCGCATGCTCAATCTTCCGCGTCGACGGCGTCGGCGTACTCCAATTCGTCGGCTCAGGCGTAGTGCTGTCGCGATACCTCGCCAACTCGCCTCTGTAGCTTGAGCTCGAAAGCCGCGCCCTCCGATTCGAAGGTGTCGTTGGCGCACTCATTTCATCTCATCTCGCCGCTTGGACCATGTCACACGAAATCGAAGGAGAAGAATGCATCAAATGCATTTTCAAATCCATCAAACGTCCTTTTCTACCACGCTCTTGCATCGATTTGCCACGTCCAGCGTAGGTACACAACGTCGCCGGTCGTGCATCGATTGGATGTGGTTGACGGGTTGAGCGTTGCAGACTGAGAGGTGCCGCAGGCAGAAGCGCGTGTATGACGCCAGGGCACGTGAGGTCTTTTCGCCACCACAGAACTTTGATGCACTGCAAGAGCTTGGAGTAGCAAATCAATCATGCCTGTTTCTTTGTAGTATTATTCCGCTCAATTTCCTTCCTCTCATGGTTAAGCTTCCGTCTCGAGCATGAGCCCGCGCATTCCGAGTGCGTGACCGGGAAAAATACCGCAGTGGTCCGCTGGAATACTCTTCTACCCCACATTCTTTCTCGTTCTGTGGTGTAGATGAATGTCGACTGCTAAAAAGAGGTCAAAAAGGCCGTCTGGGCTGCAGCAAAGTCTTGCATGGTGCTCGAACGATAGTACTTGTGGTCACATCGCATTCTCGGCAGATGTAAGCGGCAGAGCTGAATTGTCTCCGCACGCGACATTCGATTCCAGGCGTCCGGCTCCACATTGCAAGGACCATCTATTTGGACTACGTCCTCGCATGCGCTGTCGTTGAAGATACCAAAACCTAACGAAATATGGATGGCGTGCAAGACAAGCCCATCCGGAAGCGCAAGCGCGACAAAAAGAACACAAGGCGAGCATGTCACAACTGCAGGACAAAGCATTTACGATGCACCGCTGATACGCCATGCGAGCCCTGCGTTCAGTCTGGCATGGAGTGCGATCGACTTTGGACTTGGGTCAATACTGTCAAACACTCGTTCTCTTCTGGTGCTACAAGGCGGAGGTCGACGACCAAACCTTTGCGACGAGAGTCCGGTACGATCGATGGTCTTCACAATCTGAACACACTGACACGAATCTGATAGGAGTTGTGCCGTCTCAACGCAAGAAGTCGCAAGATGTTCCATCGCAACAACAGAATGCTGTCAAGGCAAGCCCTCATCAACCACCCCACTTAGGCAGCGACCGCGACGTGACGGCGCGTACGCCAGAAGACACCCTCGCGCCCATCGACTTACCAGATATAGACAGCGACGATGATGAAGCTCTGAGACAGCCTGAGCACTCACCTGATTCGCCTGCACGCGAGAGAACCCCGTCAGTCTTTTCATCAGAAAGTGACGACGACGAAGAAATGATCACCATTGTCGCCACCAAGCGAGCCACCAAGCCCGTACCTGGGCTGTGGAAACCAAACAGCGCTGATGCCGCTAATATCGAAGCTTTGTGGACCGAGACGCTCACTGGAAAGGAAAAGGGATCGATGTACCTGATCCCAGAACAGCTAGACAGCCATCTTGGCTGGGCCGATCGCAAGACTCGGAGGACAGACTCAGAAGCCAAATACATTGAGCGATTGTGGACCGAGACATTGACGAACAAGAGCGACGCGCCTATGTACCTAATCGAGGAACAACTTGATACCCGGCTTGGTTGGACGCCTGCGCCGCAGGTTGACAGCCCTCCATCAGACTCGGGTTCTTCCGAAGGCGAAACTTTCGAAGAGTGTTCTCCGAGTAGTGGAACGTCCCATGCCGTATCAGACCAAACCTCTTCCAGCACATCGAGGCCCAACGACGGTCAGAAATGTTACAGTCTGGATGACATGCTATGGAACAACCACAATCCTTATTGCACATGAACTCCGCGTACAGAGACCTGGAAGTACATCACAGGATTCCTGTTGTCTGGCTATCCGACCATGCAGCCACGCTGAATACATGTTCTAACAACGAGGTGGACCAGAGATCAACAGCTATACGTGGTTTCACTTGGATGTTCACAAGGCGCTCTGAATGCGCCTCCAGCATCGAACGCGGTCTGGGGGCAAACCTGGGAAATCGGGAAGACACACGGAAAGCGGGCCGTTGCATCGTCGGATTTGCACACTGGATGTGAGACCTTGACCCTGGCCATGGTTTGCTAGGGCACAAGAGTTCGAATGCCGGGATGGGAGATAGACAGACCTACTTGGTTCATTTACGATACTACGCGACGCGGCTGATATAGCTTCGGTGGGAACTTTGCAGCCCACTGATCATCACCATCATCAGCTCCAGAAACGAATTGCTCTTGCTCGACCCAAAGTGGATTCTCGCACGCGCATCCACAACCCTCAGCATTTACCATGAGGTTCATCAAGCTACTCCCGTCACTACCACTCGCATCAGCCGGGCTCATCTCCTGACAATCCGCCGACAGCTACGAAGGCATCCTCATTCCTGCGCAAGAAGCCTACAGAACATGGACGTTAGCATACCAACAGCTCGGCGTCACAACTGCGTCCGACGATGGAGATCGGGTATTTGCTCGTATCAACGCCATTGTCGCTGGAGCAGCTCTGTATTCTGCAATCCAATCGACCACCAACATCATCTACAAGAAACCAGCGTTCCACGAGGAGAACTTCGGTGTGTTCATCAAGGGCATGCCGTTGCTCAGGGACTACGTGAACCTCTCGATGCAGGCAGTTGAATTTACTCTGCCTCAGCTCCCTGCCATCGAGCAGAAACTGCACCGTGGAATCTCTCCGGCGACAGAGCTTTTTGTTGACCAAATTGTGGGACACTGTCGTCGACAAGGGGGATGAGACGCAGTCGACAATTATTGGCGAATACTTTGAGAAAATGTACTAAGACATATGGCGTCAATGGTTGGCCATAATCGATGCAGGTTCTGAAGGTGGAGTTTCGGGACCCTTTGGCAAAGTTCATGTGAGTCTGCATGTTTGGCTGCAGTTTCACGGGCAGAGAGGGAGCGTGGGACAGACGTTGGCATGATTGACCTTACAAAATTAAAGAAGGCTTCGAGACCGATCAGGACTTGTTTGCTCCATTCTGTGCTTCCATATCACCATTTTCCTGTATGACTGTGATTGCACAACTATAGTGTTACAGGTTCATGTTCTGATTTTGTGCTACCATAAGCTCAGAAGGGAGCATGTAGCTCATAATCTCGAGTCTCGGTCCACGTGCTCGACGACATCTTGATACGGATCTGAAGCATACCCGTGTCGGTCATTTCTCATGTACACGATTTATTGGCGATCAAAAACGGCAATGATTCCGTTGTGACTTTCTTGAGACCTTTGAGCATGCTATACGTGAAGGTCAAGGCTCGTCCGCAATAATCATGGCCTCAGTGTTGCGATAAAAGTATTGGACCTCAACTGCCGACAACGTTCCTGGCGGCGCCGACCAAAGAGTGAGAGGTCTCGACACAGTATATGAAGGCAATAATGAGCATGTTGATTGGTCAATTTGCATCTAGTAGGAGAAGGCCATTAGCCATCAGTGGTATCATTACAAAAGGAGATCCATTCCATCATTTCCAGCCGTGTGATGTGCTATGTCGACATCTACTGAGGTGCCTGCTTCTGCAGATCAGCCTCAACACCACGCTGCAGCGTCTTGCCCTGATCATGCTGCGCACGATACTTCTCCTGCTCCGCCGCATCACCCGTCAAACCAGCGGCAGCGCCACCCAAAGCACCCTTCGCCCGATCCATGACGCCCTGCCCCAAATCACTGAGCTGGCCTTGAGCCTCCTGCTGCTTCCCCTCCTGATTCTGCTTAATCCCCTCCTGCTTCAATCCCTCAGCACCAACAAGCCCACCCACGAACTCCTTGCCCGACCCCACAGTCTGGTTCCACGAGCCCTGGCTGCGGTTGGGGTCGTTGGCTGCGACGCCCGAGGCGGAGACGGAGACGGGGCCCAGATTGGCGCCGGCGTGGGAGAGGTCGGATTCAGCTTGTGCTTCGGCTTGCTTCTTGTCTGCTTTGGCTTGGTCGCCGGCGTTGCCGGTGATGGAGGCGACGCCGCTGGAGATGGTGGAGGAGGCGGAGTCCACGAGGGACTGGAGGGTGGAGGTGGAGGGCTTGTTCTGGTCGGACATGTTGTTGGTGTGGTTGTGGTTTGTGTGTGTATGAAGTTGGTGTGTGGAGGTGGGGTTTTAGACTTGTGTTGTTGTATGGTTTATCGATAGGGTAATGGTGAAAGGTGCAGGATACGCGTAGCTTATATACACGTTAGGCTGTGAGTGTCCGCGTGGCCAGAATGTTCGACCTTGCTGGCGCGTAGTCGCGATCTGACGTATGTCGTTGCATCGTGCCTCCTTCCGCGACCATTCTTGAGACCAGTACGTCATACCTACCAAGGTTGGCAAGCGTGGGGCGCCACAGCGGAAGCCTACTTGCATGTGAAGAATCTCCAGTGTGGCTTGCGTCTCAAAATCACGTGTCTTCAACTGGTCCCAAACTCTCATGCTCAGTCCAGATTCAGATTACTACCTCCACTGCGTATTGATGACATATAGCTTGATCGTGCCTCTGCGTCCTTTGTGCTGAGAGACGGTCAGATCACGTGAATGAGTACCAGTCCCTCACGAGCCACAGATTTTCGCACTTGGGCGACAGATGTGGCTGAGATCGAGATCATCGAGATCTTGTGCTTTGAGTTTCAGCATGACCATTCCTCCATCGAAGAGCGCGAAGAACATCAGACCACGATGAAGTAGAACCGATAAATTGCCCTTGCTTGATGGACGCTACGCCCTCGAACAATACGCCCCATATTGGATTCTGCACGCGTGCAATGTATCGACCTTCAGCTCCTGCCAATATCTGCAGCACCATACGAGCGATATCACGTCTCCAACGGCCGTAGAAAGCGCCGTCGACAGAAGTCCATGAGCTGAGACTGGGATTCATTCACAGGGCTAAGGGAGTGCTGTGTAAGAGCCTCGATGCCATAGGGCGTTGCTGCAATACCATCCACTATCGCCAATATGCACAGTCAAGTAATCGATATGCATATTGTGCTATCCTGAGCTGAAGTGCTTCTTGTGTAGACTCAGATTGCTTGCTTCCGCATTTTCGCTACACCAGTCTGCCTGAAATAGACAACAAGCGAGGAGGACGAAGCGAAAAGTCAATGTCGAGACGGCATTATTTTGCTGCATGATCTCTTGCTTCGGTAGCTGCATAATCTGCAGGAACTTGCACGAGTCTTTTCTATTTTTACCCCACAAAATTCTCAAAATGTGGTCATAGTGGGGAGTGCATGCAGCGATTGCATGGTGGTGTTTCTAGTCATGCTAGTCACGGGCTACCGGTTTTAGCCGTCTTCAACACACCGAAAATTCGATCACTTCAAGGTTTTTGTATATAGTTGGTCCAGTGGTCGATACCGCCTTCCGTTCCAACAACCACCCCCTCCAGACCCATCCGCCTGACCACGACACACCCACACTTTGGGAGAAGCGTCACACGACTTCTGCAATACACTTTTACGCTCGACTCGCCCAAGAGTCACGGTGCTTCCCACTCAGCATTACGCAGAAGTAAAATCGCGCACACAGCCTGCAATCGCCCGCAGCGGCTCATTCTTCAACGACAACTCGCCACCTTTGGAGCCTCACACCTCCGACCAGCAACTGTTCGACGTGTCCCCCAACCACGACGCGCCCCTCAAGAACACACCGTTTCAGCTGCCGCATAGGACACTCACTTCGCTTCTTCCTCTAACCGGGGAAGAGTCGAGGAGGACTCGTCCACAACCGAGCTTGAACTACGAGCCTTTCCGACCTCCTTAACACGCGCCTACGCAAGTCCTAGGCATACATCTATACCGGCATACTACATACCGATAAACACTACAAGACCAATCAGTCCGAACGCCCGCCTCTCGAGAGCTGTTTGGGCGTGGAATGGCACCTTCGGCAATCGCTACCTACGAAGCTGAGACAAACTACAATTTCTTGACCAATAATCCGGTCAAGCATCTTGCACCAGCTTTCGCCAACCACAATCATGGCGTCGTCAAACAACCAAGCGCTCAGCAATTGATTGGGCAGGCTCTTCAGGAGCGTGTCGATAGCATCGATCCCGAAGACTGCGAGGTCGGCGACGAGGATGCTTTCTTCGTAGCTGACCTGGGCGAGGTGTACCGCCAGCATTTGCGCTGGAAGCTCAACCTCGCTCGCGTTAAGCCGCACTATGGTAGGTGTAGCAGAATAATCGTGTCGCAAAATCTGACTAATGGATGCCACAGCGGTCAAGTGCAACCCTGATCCACAGGTTCTTCGCCTTCTCGCTGCCCTTGGAGCTGGTTTCGACTGCGCCTCCAAGGCTGAGATCGAGCAAGTCCTCGAAATGGGCATCGACCCGAGTCGCATCATCTTCGCCCAGCCCTGCAAGATCTCCTCCCACCTCAAGTACGCGTCCAAGAACGGCGTGAAGCAGGTCACTTTCGACAATGCGGAGGAACTCTACAAGACCAAGAAGTTCTGCCCGGATGCAGAGTTGTATCTGCGCATCCAGACAGACGACTCTGCCTCTTTGTGCAGATTGAGCATGAAGTTTGGCGCTCCCTTGGACGCGACCAAGGACCTTCTCGAATTGGCCAAAGAACTCGGTCTCAATGTCGTAGGCGTGGCATTCCATGTCGGATCTGGCGCCAGCGACCCAAATGCCTTCCTCAAGGCTGTCCAGGACGCGCGCTTCGTATTCGACCAAGCCACGGTTCTCGGCTTCAACATGCACACTCTCGATGTTGGCGGCGGATACTGCTCCGAGACCTTCGAGACCATGGCCGCCGTTCTCTCCTCCGCGTTAGACGAGTACTTCCCACCACACGTCCGCATCATCGGCGAACCAGGCCGCTACTACGTCTCCACCGCCTTCACGCTCGCCTGCCTCGTCACGTCCCGCCGCACAGTCATCGACCCCACCCTCGACACAACGAGCTATATGCTCTACATGAACGACGGCGTCTACGGCAACTTCAGCAGCATCATCTTCGACCACCAGCACCCCGTCCCGCGCATCCTCAAGTGCGGATCCCGCTTCCTGTTTGGTGTCCCTGACGCGGTCTCGGGGTATGACACCCCCTCTGCAACGGAATACTCCATCTGGGGACCTACGTGCGATGGTATTGATGTCATTAGCGAGCGCACGAGCTTCAGGGAGGTCCTGGATGTGGGCGATTGGCTGTACTTTGAGGAGATGGGCGCGTACACAAAGTGCAGCGCCACGCGCTTCAATGGCTTCACTGACCGTCATGAGGTCGTGTACGTGTGCAGTGATGCTGGTGCACGAGCTTTGCTTGGCTGGTGAAAGCTAGCCAGCGTAATGGGTAGGAGATCGATCGAGAAGGGCAACACTCGACGGTCAAGATTGGGAGGACGAAAACTTCATTATTCGAGCGGGCAACACTCGACAATCGTCACTTGGAGGATGAAACTCACCCTTCGAGCGGGCAACACTCGACATTACTTGGAGGATTCAAATTCACTATTCGAGTGGGCAACACTCGACATCACAATTGCCGCATTCATGGCGGAATTTCTGGGCTTCGAGGACGACCTCGATGGCTTGCTTGTAGACAAAAGACGACTTGGGATGGGAATTGTTTAAAAGTGGCTTTGAGGCATGCTGAGGTTATGCTGCCGAGTATAGAACTTAATTGTACAATCGTAACGACGATTTCTCGCTCAGCCCATGGAGTGCTCTCAGAAGAGCCTGACCGGAATTCAGCCTGATGGTCGTGTGGCGGTCTACCTAAAGTGTGATTGGCACGATGCTCTGGCATAATGCATTGCATAGCCTTGGCAAGCTTTCGTCGTTGAAGCTGGTGTGCGCAGCCTTGCGAGAGCGAGTACTTTTCATCCTGATATTTTATGAGTCTCGTCGTGTCTTTGCAACGCCCCAGCAGGAAGCCAACAACACAACACTCGCGCCCCACCAACGATCGTCGCGACAAACTCACGGCTATGGCAGAGGTCATAGGTGGTGCCTTTGGCATGACCGTGTCGATCCTTCAGATTCTGGACAGAGTTTCAACAATCAAACGATCTGTACGAAGCGCATATGATGCAGGCCTATTTGCGCCCAGAGGTGCATCGACAAAGGCGTTGCTTGAGTTCTTTGTCTTCAGAGAAGCCAGCGCCGTGGTGGAGCAAATCGAAGCCTCGGTGCTACAGGCTGAGGATTCCGAGGTCAAGGCTTTCATTAAGGCATACAGCCATAGCTTCAACATGATTGGTATCGCTGTAAGTGAAGCAAGAATGAGGAAGCTCGTACTAGTCGCTAATGGCTCGAGGGTGCAATTATTGCCCAAGTTGCAATCACCGCAATATCACTCCCGCGTCTCAGTGACACCCATTGGACGGCCGAGGCAAGCTTCATCATCAGCTTGGTTTGCGGGCTACTTTCGGTCTTTTTCTCGTGTATCTTGAGCACCATGTTCCAAGGGTTCCACAGGCCATCCGACATGAGAAGCTTCCTAGCCGCGCCGTACGCATCCTCTGATGAACGGATCCTTAAGACGTTATGCTCAATCCTGCAACGAGAGCTCGATAGTGGCACTCCACTGTCATCAGAGATGCTCTTGCAGTTGCGTCGAACAGCCTCCGTTTATCGTTGGGATCGGGTATCCTTCCTAGCGGCAGTCTTGTTACTCACACCCATGCAACTACTCAAAATGTCACTGAATGCCTTCCTGGTTGGTCTAGGCATTTATCTTGGGAGACTATACGCTGCGAATCTCATCCCAACGTTCGGATCCGGTTCCCTTGCGTTGCTTATCATCTATGTCGGGACAGCTGTCATAGGCATTGGCATCTTCTATGTCCCACAGGCACTGAAGTCGAGTCAACGTGACATGGCCGAACATTTTGAGAAGCTCAAAACGCGTATCGAGCACCGATTAGCAATCAAGGAATTCGATAGAGCTTCTGAACCTGATCCTGACCAAGGAGCGGTTGATCCGATGGCGGCATGCTATTCAACACAGCAAGGCGACAGTGAACGCGGTCCCACGTTCACACGTCCACACGGTTTCACACATGACGAGACAGACGATATCGAGATGGGCCATAACGCACGCCCGTCGAGAATCAGGGAACCCCGCTCCGCATCATCGCACGAGACACAGCTCGAGACAATACTTTTGCGGCTACAGCACGCACAAGAGGGTAGTCTTCGGGCCACACAGGAGTTGCTCGAGCTGATTAGGTCATCCTCGTAGCTTTCTCACCGAGGAGAACCAATTTCGCCATTCGTGCAGAGGGTACTGCGATTTGCGCATGTATCTCATCACAGTGTATAGGATCTCAGGAAGTATGAGCTACTTCTAGGATCACCAGAAACCGGTTGACATGTCCCAGTATGCAGTAAAGTATGCCTTGTTGTGCATAGCTCTCTCTGTGCTCTCGCCACCGAGGCTTTGAGAATGCCTCAAAATTTCCCAATGCATCTGTGCGCCAAGCCCTCAGAAGTGTTGGCGTCTAGATTGAGTTGTTCGAGCAAAGTCAGCACGTCACTTCTCATGCGACCTTCTCAAATTTGACATGCAGAATTCCTGACCCTTCTATCATCGCTCGCCGTTTACCCAACACGTCTACCGGCTGCAGTCCAAGCTCCTTGACCATCACGTCCATGCCCTTGATCACCTCCGCATGCTCGGGCGTGTCTCTCCACTTCCAGTGATCTTCTACACTGTCATACTACATGCTCGTCAGTGATTCTGCTTGTTTATCCTCTCATTGGAATTCAAATGACACTCACGCCAAACACACCAGCAAAGGCTGTAGTCATGTTGTCCTTCGCCATCTCTGGCTTCACAGCGAAGACATGGCCTGTAGCGGCCCCTTTGGCTTTGCCGACGGTCATGACAGGATGCTGAGTTATGTCTGAATCGCCAACGAGCTTCTCCATAACATTCTTCTCCGTGGCAAGCTTATCTGGTAAGCTGAAGAAGCCGAATTCCGTTACCGGTGCTGATAACGCGGCTGTTGGATCATGTTTGAAGTTTATGAATGCTGTCCTGGTTAGTCAAATCGCATCCAATCTTCATGGATGTGGAAAACATACTCGCAAATGGATCCAGCCCAGCTTCCATATTGATCAACGCCATCTTCCCATCTTCGACCTCATCAGGGTTGTAAGCACCCGTCCACTTGATCAAGGCGTTCTTGTCTTGCCAGTCCATCACGAGACAAGAGATCTTCGGATCTTCGATCATGACTCCATAGTACGCTGCGCGGAATCCAGGATGCTTATTCCAGCTTGCCTTTGCGCGCGCGAAGACGGCATGTGGATCTGATGATGGCTTGAGGGGGAAGAATACGACTTCTGCTGCTGAGCCCATGTTGAAGCTACAGTACTCGGATGTCTCGGAGCGTAGGATGCAGTCGATGCTGGGGACGTGACATCCCCCGCTGCTTACCAGGCATGCCTTTTGTACTCGCACACTGATGGCCCCAGTGATGGCACAGCATTGACCCTAATGTATCAAGGTCAGGTTGTGGGTCCTGGTGGGTGCCTGAGTGGAATTGCACAGCTCCCGCGGAAGAGCTAGCTCTATTCGTGTATGAAGTTCATTGGCATCATTGCCATAGCAATTCAAGCTTTGCTTGACTTTTCATTAGAAGCTTGACACTCTGGGTCTGTGGTTTGAAACTCAGGGCCTCTCGATGACAACCTAGGACAAGGGGGAACCGCTATTGTCTTGGGGTGCTCAATAACCAAAGATGGGCTGATGTCTAACAGCCGCGCATTGTCACGTGTCGTCTAACAACTCATCTTCTTCCAGCGACAAACTCAGCCTGATGTCCTTTTCCACTGAATGAGATGCACAGCCTCAACTACATAGCCTCGAGGCTGCTTGATTTTAAATTCTCCGCATTCATTGCCGCGGTCGAAGCCGACACCGGGCTGAATTCGTCCGCCATCAACCTTTAAGCCATGATACTCAGCTCTTTGATACGTGCAGAAACTGCTCGGAAGAGTTTGGAGGGAGCTGCTGTAGCATCATGCCCTTCATCTATCGTCCTTTGGATCCAGGAACTGGACATGATCGGTACGTCTCATTGGCGCCTGACAACCAAGGAGGGCCCGTCAGTCTTGTCCTCATTCATGCGCCATTGCAAGTGCGCGAAAGTTCGAGCACAGCACCAACAAGCAATGACAGGAGGAGTGACGAGCTTGACTCAAGCCCTCTTGAGCCGGACTTAGTGATGCGAGAAAGAGACGACCAGGCGCCATCCATTAGACATACCTCAACGCCTCCGCACACTGCCTCAGTACTGGTTTCGCAATGCGGACCCAACACTTCATCAAGTCCGCCACCATTTACTGGCACATACTCTGCTTTATCGTATTGTTGGGGAGATCGATCCACCAAATACGACATACTCCTCCGATATGTGGATGATCCAGGTCCCGGAGCCATCTTCGCGATATCAGAAAATCTTCACAGCTTTCTCAAAATCTACGGTCAGCGATCTGGACAGAAGAATGAGACCGAATGGCTATGGATTGATCAGTTATGCATTGATCAGTCAAATGATCCCGAAAAACACGGTGAAATATCCATGATGGGCGATATCTACTCGCAAGCGACCTTGGTAATCGTTTGGCTGGGACCCGCCTTTGCACACAGCGATCAGTTGATGAAGGTGCTGAAGTCTGGAATTGGAGTATCGTTCATGCGACTACTCGCACACCATGCCCATTCTCGATCACAGATGTTCAAACTGGCCCGTCGAGAACTGAAGAGGTCTGCTTTAGACACTCTCGGTCCTTGCATCGAGGCACTAAAGATCCTACGCGTTCTCCCATATTGGTCTCGCGTATGGGTCTGTCAAGAATTCTTGCTCGCTGAGGAAGGTGTTATTTATCTCGGAGATAGCTCGCTGCCTATCAACACCTTCTGCCGACAGCTACGATATCTAGAGGACGTCCGGGTCTTTAATCCGCTCAAGGCAAGGGAGTGGTCGGAATGCAAGAGACTTATCATGGCGCGCCTATTCTACAAAAAAGACACGTGGAATGGGCGAAGCTTGCTAGAACTCATGGAAGGTCGCGTGTGTGAGAGGTATGAGGACAAAATATACGGGATCTTTGGGCTTTTGAAAAAGTCGACATCGCTTCGCAGCCCTGTCTCGATGCCAGCTTTTTCGGAGTCTCGGGAGCAATTTCTTGGAAACATCATCCGGCAGCTGATGGTGGAATACTTGGACGATGCTAACCCAAGATCTGAGGAATTGATGCTATACGTTGCTGGCCACAATGCATTGATAGCGCGCAGACTTCTGCAGTTGGAATCAGAACTCGGTAAAATCGCAGTTCTGGAGATGGTCTCCGTTTTTTACGAGTTGATGGAAGGGCGCACAGTGTCAACTGGCACATCATTTCGTTGGAGAGTGTTAACCCGAGCCCTCGTCGCACATGTCCTTCTCGCTCCGCTGGAGAGATTTCTAGGAGAGCCAGTCTCATTTTTCGGGCAAATGCTTCACGATGCAGCCTGAGCATGTCCGGTACAATCGGGCCATTAATCTGTGCAGGGCATATAGTCTCAAAAGAATGTGCACCTATATTGCCCTCACACCCACACCTACACCCCCCGTCCTAAAGCATTCAATCAACCCAGCACCAAGACATTCCTCCAGGATCCACTGAAACTCCAGCCCATAAAACGTCTTCCACTTCTTCGTCTTGCCAGGCACAACACCTATCCACTCCCCTCGCAACCTCTGCGCCTTGGTCGCCTCATCGTTCCCTGCAATCCCGCCGTCCCAGCGCTCCTTCAACAACGATTGAGGTAGCTCGCGGTAGCGATTTGATCTGCTGAGGAGCTGTAGGAGATGCGCTCGTGATTCGTGGAGGAGTTTTAGGTAGGGGCCTATGTTGGGCAGGGTGAGGCTGTACCTACTTTTCGGTGTGATGCCGGTGTTTGAGGATGAAGGCGCGGAGACGCGTCGATTGAAGCCGGAGCCGCCGGAGATGTGGTGCTTGCTTCCTGTGGCGACGGCTTCTGCCGAGCCAGAGTAGTGCTGTATCCCTGCTTTCGAGACGAAGTTGAGATTACCCAGCGTGGTCTCGCCAGGGCGGAGATACGCATCTGCCTTGCCCTTGAGGTAGCTCGAGCCACTGAGGAAGCCTGCGTGAACTAGTGCCGCCATTTGCTCCTGCGAGAACTCGACGTCTGCGGTACAATCTTTCAGGAGCGAGCAGTACTTCTCCTTCACGTCCTCTTCAATGTCCGTCCGATCTCGTATACACCTCTCCCAGTCCTCAACAAGCACAAGCGCCTCCCCCGGACTCGCATCGCCAACTTCCCTCGGCGGCAGCGCGACCCTCCGGATGACGCCCGCGTGCACAAGCATACCGATCTCTCTCTCCGTGCTAGTGGGATACTTGCTCAAAGCATGCACATGATGCACACTCACCACCGGCGGCAAGCGCCTCCGGTGATTAAGCACCTCCGCGATCCTCGTGCTGTTCATGCCGGCGCCAGTCTCGGGGATGGGACTCCACTGTCTCGCGTTGATATACCGGATCTGCTGGACTACATCACTGAATGTCAGATCACTGGCGAGACTGGCCAGGAGGCCCTCATCGTCTAGTCGGACATCGAAGACGTCGTCTTGTTCTGGAGCCGATTTGGTGCGTTTGATGCTGGGAGTGTTGCTGGAGGTGTGTGGCTTTTTCCGTTTGGCTGTGGAGAAGGGTGATGAGGTCGAGCGCTTCAGAGTCGACTTTTGCACCCGCGAGGTAGCGGCTGTCAATTGAAGAGGCATTGTGACTGTGACGTCTCATGGATTACGAGATCTTTGAGGTGGAGTTTATGTGGCGAATTTGAAAGCAACGACGGAGGCCGCCATCGCGCCTGCCTCGAGTACAGCACGTGATGTCTGATCTGACTCCGCCGACCGAATCACGTTTTTTGCTTCCATTGGAAGCGTCAAAATCCACTGATGACACGTTAGGTACAAGGCTGAGCACGAGGCTGCTGGACGCTTTTGAGATGGAGAAGCTTCGTTCGGCTCAAGTGGGAGGTGCAGCTCGCCCGCTTCGGACGGAGATCTGTTGCTCCGTGCTTCCTGCCTATGATTAGAAATGTGCATTCGCGACGTCAACAACGTCCTCTACTCTCTCACACGGCTTTCCCACAGCTTCACAAACATAGACATTCGCTTCGCGAGCTTCCAGAATCTGCATCAAAGCGAGCCAGAGTTCCAGATCTGGTGTCACTCCACGATCCAGTCGATTGACCAATCATGAGCGCCGCCTTGGAAGAGGTAATCCCATCCCAGAATCACGTAAGAGCGTCCGAGCGTTGACATCGCAATCAGCAATCCCCCATCCTCTCACGGAGCGAGTCGCATGCTACAGCCTCAGCCTGCCGTCTCCGCAATGTCCTGAGCGTGTTTCGCCGGAAAGAGCAAAGAGCGCCATCGCAACTGCCGCGCATCTCAGCCTCGCGACTAGCGAAAGAGCACGATGAGAAGACGAAGTTGTATCTAGCGTACGGCTCAAATCTGTGCCATGAGACCTTCCAGGGGAAGAGGGGGATCCGCCCGCTCGCCGCGCTGAACGTAGTCGTGCCTTCATTGAGGATGACGTTCGACCTCCCCGGAATCCCCTACATCGAGCCCTGTTTCGCCAACTCCGCAACGCGCGATCCCACCGTCCCTTCTCCAAAACTCGAGTACACGGTGGCGCAAGAATACAACAAGGACAAGTGGAAGAAGGGCATGGTGGGCGTGGTGTACGAGGTCACGCTGGAGGACTACGCGCACATCATCGCCACGGAGGGCGGCGGCGCAAGTTACAAGGATGTGCTTGTTACGTGCTACCCGCTTGCTGAGGATGCGGGTGCAGAAGTGCCAGAGTGCCCACAGTCAGATGCGTTCAAGGCGCACACGCTGTTTGCGCCCATGGTCCCGCCAGATGACCCTGATAACCACTCCGGCCGCTTCTCGCGCCCGGACCCGAGTTATGCGCAGCCGTCGGCACGGTATCTCAAGCTCATCACGGATGGAGCTGATGAGCATGATTTGCCGAGTGAGTATAAGGAGTACTTGCATGGTATTCGGCCGTATGAGGCGCGAGGTGTGAAGACGAGGATGGGCGCGTTCATCTTCCAGTCGCTGTGGTTGCCGTTCATGCTTATGCTGCTCGCGCTCATGCAGAGTTCTGCGGATAAAGATGGGAATGTGCCTGCGTGGGTTGCGAAGCTTGGGGCTGCGATCTTTGGCGCGATATGGAGGAGCTATGATGACTTTTTCAAGCCTATGTTTGGGGATGGTGAGAGGACGGACTATTCGAAGAAAAGAGAAGGGAGCGATGTTGTGAGGTTGACTAGCGCCAGCGATGAGAAACGTCTGCTGGCGGCTAGATATGGCCAGGCGACGTAAAGGTGTTGACAAGTACATGTCTATATGCAGGAGCAGTCTACGACACGCTCTTCACGACCATCACAATGCTTCCCTTTGCTCCCTGGTCTAAGTCGTTCAGTGCCTTCATGTCGTCCTCGCCTAACTCAAAGTCATACACTTCCGCGTTGGCTTCGATGCGACTCGGTGTATCGCTCTTTGGTAATGAGACGAAGCCCCTCTGCAAGCTCCAACGGATCAGCACTTGCGCCGTCGTCTTCTTGTGCTTGTCTGCTATCGAGTTGAGCGTCGGGTCGTCTGCTTTCTGATTGCGAACGAGTGGGCAGTATGCCTCTATCACGATGCCGTTTTTCTGGCAGTACTCGACCGCTTCCCTCTGTTGACACCACGGGTGCAGCTGCAGCAGTCAGTTTGCGAGACCCTCTTCAGAACGACACCGCACTCACCTCGATCTGATTCACGCTCGGAGGCCACACCTCTGCGTACTCCTTCATCTCCTCAATATGCTCCTCCCCATAATTACTCACCCCAATACTCCTCACCTTCCCCTCCCTCCTCGCCCTCTCCAACGCCCCCCACATATTCTCCCTTGCCTCCCTCCCCGCATTAGGACTATGAATCAAAAACAAATCCACGTACCCCCCGCCCACCTTCTCCACACTCTCCACCACCTTTCCATAACTCTCCTCCACGTCCTTGCCCGCAGACAGGATCTTGGAGGTCACGTAGATGTCGGAGCGCGGGATGCCCGATGCGGCGATGGCGGAGCCGACTTGCGACTCATTGGCGTAGTATTGGGCTGTGTCGATGTGGCGGTAGCCGGCTTTTAGGGCGGCGAGGCAGGAGGCTTTGCAGACGTCGGGGGGCGATTGGTAGACCCCGAAGCCGAGTTGGGGGATTAGGTGCTTGGAGTGTTGGAGGGCGAGCGTGGTTGTGGGGGTGAGTTTGGTGGATGCCATGGTCGTTGTCCTGATTGTAGTCTTTGCGCTGGATGCTGCTCTGGATGAAGTCAATCTGGAAGTTAGCAGTACACCGCTGCGGAGCATGGACAGATGATGTTTGAGGAGAAACAGATTGAGAAGAGATTCGGTTGGAAAATGGGATTTGTTGCTACATTAGTTGCGCGTACAAGTGCATGTTCTTCATGTTTACTTGACTTCACGATAGACTTATTCGGGCAGCTTGCACATGCATGACTCCCGCTGCACGTCATGGAGGAGCAGAAAACAGATCGACCTTCAGATTGTCCCACTCGCGCGCCGATGTCGGCCATGAGGCTCAATGACACCTCAGGCAGAACATTCCAGGCATGAAAGTGGCTGCCGAGGGCTGACAAATGGCTTGGCACGGGCCTCACACTTGGTGACCGCAAGCGATGACATTAAAGCCTCCTCTCCTCTTTGTCCGTCTCCCTCCATCCTTCAACCCACACCGCCGTCTGCGCAACGCTGCCAAAGTGCGTTGGAAGAAGTGCATCACCCTCGCGATCGCAGTCAATAAGCTCACAGCAGCTCTGTCGCGACAGACGAACCGCTTACGCTCGCTAAAGAGAAGTCGCTGAGACCGCTCGCCACCTGCCTGCGCTGCATCGCACGGCATCGTAGATAGATCGTACACATCCTGCTGGTTGCGGAAGGCGAAGAGCCGTCGCTTGCGCACTTTCAAGACGACGACAGTCCTTGCGCACGCACGAGCACTTCGCTCACAGTCACCAGCTCTGACCTGACTGCAAACTCGAGCGAAAACCTGCGACACTCACATCGCTCACCTTCGCGCCTGCCGAAATCAAATAAAACATCCTCTCGCACTTGAATTTGCTTTCCTATCCCACTTCACCAAGCATCTTCAAAGCCAACATGTCCATGACCATGCAGAACGGCTACGGCCAGCCATCGCTTCCTCGCGTCCTCTCTCCAGGCGAGGTCATCGAGGACGACATTCCATCAACGCAAGAGCAAGAGTTCCGACCGAACCTCGCGGTGCGGCTCATCTGCAAGGAGTGTCTGATCGACCCGCCTAACTTGGTTGAGGAGTGCGTTGGTCCCTATGATCCATATTCTCTTCTCTATGAAGTAATACTAACAATGACCAAACAGATCTAGCTCTGGGGACACCGTCTGCGGCGACTGCGGTCTCGTCCTCCAGTCGCATGTCGTTGACACGCGCTCCGAGTGGCGCACCTTCAGCAACGATGACCAGGGCAACGACGACCCCTCGCGTGTCGGCGAGGCAGCCAATCCCCTCCTCAACGGCTCGCAGCTCACCTCCAGCATCGCCTTCGGCAGCGGCGACGCCCGCTCTCGCGACCTGAACCGTGCACAGGCTAAAGTCAACGCCGACAAGAGCAGCAAGGCCCTCATCGCAGCCTACAAGCAGATCCAGTCCCTCTGCTACGCGCACCACCTGCCCAAGATCGTCGCCGACGGCGCCATGGCCAACTACAAGCTCGCAGAGGAGTCGCGCAAGTTCAAGGGCAAGGCGCAGGACGTCCTGATCGCGGCCAACGTCTTCATCGCGTGCCGGCAGAACGGCGTCCCCCGCTCCTTCAAGGAGATCATGGCGCTGACGCAGGTGCCCAAGAAGGAGATTGGGCGCACGTACAAGGCGCTGGAGAACTTCTTCAAGAAGGAGGAGGGCAAGACGCGCCACATGAACGGCGCGGTGATGACGCAGTCGAGCTACGCGGGCACATCCTCCACCTCGGCCTCGGAGCTCTGCGGCCGCTTCTGCTCGCAGCTCAACGTCGACGACATCAGCTTCGTGGCGCAGGACTGCAGCAAGGTCATGATGCGGCTTGGTTCGCTGGCGGGGCGCTCCCCGCTGTCCATCGCGGCCGTGGCTATCTACCTCATCAGTCATATGATGGGCAAGCCGAAGACGGCGAAGCAGATTGGTGATGTGGCTGGTGTGAGCGATGGCACGATTCGCACGGCGTATAAGCTCGTCTATGCGGACCGTGAGCAGATTATCAAGCAGGAGTGGATGGAGAAGGGTGCCAAGATGGAGTTGATTCCTTCTTCTTGAGCTGGTGTGGACTGGTCGGATGCCTACTTACTTTTTGCTTTTCATGCTAGCGTGGCGTTTGGGTTGGGTTGGGTTTATGCGGGTAGACCGTCTCTCTTGCTTCCATCACGTCCACTGCTGCGGTCTCATTAGATTGAACGACTGCGGCTGGGCATGCACATCATGGGAGCTTGTCATGTCTTTTCTGCAATTGGTACATGCTTCGGAAACGGGAAACACAAAAACATGGGAAGGATATATCAGACTGCGTCGTCATTTTGTGCTCGCGTCTTACGAGACGCTTGAGCTTCTTTTTGTTTGCATTGGCTTCTTGGGATTCATGGGTTGGTAATGCATTACTTGGGTGTCGCTGGCGATGAGTTGTCTTGATGATTTGATGCAGATGAGAAGATATAAAACTATTAAATATGAGCCTTCTTGGTTCATTTGAAGATTTTCCCCTCTTGTATTTGCAAAATTCTCGAGGTGTTTGCAATCAATTAACGCTTACCTGATGTCGGCTGAAGTTCGTACTTGGTCGCTGCAGTGGACATGGAGGTGAAAACATTCTTCCACTCAATGAATGCTTGTGGGGCGTACGTCGTGCTTCTGGGTCGTCAGGTTGCGATATTGATCCAAGTCTATTCTTCGATCCGGTTGCGTTCGCACATTCAGAGCCAGGGGGAATTATAGTGTTATGAATGCGGTGTTCGATCAATTGACCAACTCTCTGTGATTATATGCAATCGCCTTGTCGTCGTCCAATTGGTCATATCTCTGAACAGATCTGCACGGTTCTCGGTCCATGGCAGAGCCCACTACACTATCGTTGTTTCCACGGGCTCAAAGCCGTCAAATGCCGCCCATCGTCGATCAGGCACAGTCCAATCCGCTCGAAATGCTGGTCTCCGCTCTCGACGAGGAGCAGTGCGAATATTCTGCTGTGGGGCGAATCCGTCTTCGTCCAGCCTCGAAGTATCGGGAGTACGCAAACGGCTTGGGGGAACTCAACAACTTCGACATCGAGAATTGGAGTGCGGTCGAACGGTCGGCCATCGTTGCTGTCAGGCCAGGTTAGGACGATATTAGTGCGTCCTGACTCATTCGATTGTCGTAGACTTGCTTTGCGGCGTGGAGCCTTCAGAGTCAACGTGCCGGATAAGACCTCCCCGAAAGGGGATTGTGCATTTTTCAGACGCGTGCCAATGTGTACCAGCTTGGCTAGTGGTTCAAGATCATGGTCCGCCTTATTTGTGCTCCAGCAGTTCATCAGTAAGCCTCCGTCTTCACATGACGCCCACGACCACGTCGGAGCACGGTATGGAACAGTTCGTGTCCCAGGCTGGAATTGGTACCACAGTAGCTGCTCCAGAGTCGATGTGCCCCAGATGCCGGCATAGTAGCATGGGCCAAACTGCGGAGCCCACGCCGCGGCAATGCCGGCAAGGGCGTTCAGTTTGTCATTGGATACAGAGAGCGCGCGCCTGCTGTACTCCACTAGAAGATACATCCAGAAGGTCAGGGCTTCTTCAGCATCAGTGGCGGACACGGCCTTGCGTTTGATATCGGCCAGTGTCCTGCTTGCCGTCAGGAATTCGGGTTTGTGTGGTACGTCCTCTAGGTTCCGTGTGCCGTGTCCGCATTGCCACTGCAAGGTGTGAGAAGCGTATACAAGACATCTTGGAGACAGCAGCTGCTCTTGAAGCGTCCAAGCGCGGTCTGCGACGATCATGTTAGCTAGGCGTCAATATACACCGGTCTGCGCTACACACGATTGATCACCTCTTCTGTTTCGTCGTACTCGAAAGAATCGTTGCTCATGAATTGGATCACCTCCAGCTGCTTTGACGAGAGCATGTATGGGATGCGAAAGACTCCACCTCGACCAAACGGAGTCAGAGACCGCTGGTGCAGAAACCCTCCCGTAGCAGCTGGGGAACACGCAGCGACTATCGTCACCGTGGCGTTCTGAAAGACTGCCTGCATCCTGCCAATCTCATGCTGTTTGTCATCCTCTAGGTCCTGCACGATGCAAAGCGCATCTACCCAGAGATATCGGATATTCAGTTCTCGCGTAACATGAATGGCATCCTGTATACTCTTCGGCAGGCTTGCAACAGCCAGCCCGCGCTGATAATGGTCGATATTGGCTACAGAGAGGCTTCTGCGGATGCTGCCACCCCAGCAATACGACAGAGCTGCATAACGACCTACGTGGCCAGCAGAGTGTAGAATCCGAACGCTGCTCGAGCTCTCCGCCGGCTTAACATCAATCACACGCGTTGGCAAAGGGCTTGGGATATCAAGCGGACAGCCAGGGTGCTCAACGCACTCTTTCAGCCACCTCGAGGCCTCAACGACTGCCGCTGAGGAATCGACGACCGTCTGAAAAGGACGTTTATGTACAACATTCGCAACTGGGCTGGTCTCCTCGACAAAGGGGACTATTGTGTCGGAGGCATTGTTCCAATCCATGCGAAGATTGAACCCACCCCAGTCCTGCATGAGTTTCAATGTGATTATACCACTGGTCGGGCAAGGTTTCACGCTGTTGACGGCATGGTGATGAACCCAAGCGCAGATGCCACATGAGGGGAAGCTCGGGTTCTGGATTTGAGATGCGTCTCTGCGCCATGTGATCATGTCTTTCTTCACGGCCCACATCGTGGATAGCTCGTCCGAGGCATCATAGTCGTGCTTCACGGTGCATTGGCGGAGGTATCCAGGAGTATTGATGACATCGTCCCAGCAGTCGCGGCACACCCCGTATTGATCCGAATACTCCATGCCTAAGGGGTCTAGCTCCGTCGCATTTTGTGACTGTAATCTCTTCACAGGTGACATGTCTGGCTCATCGGGAGGAGGTTGAGTGTGGCCCGCCAGTGGTGTCGCGACCAGAGCATCGGGATTGCAGCACTATTGCATTTCACCGACGCGCCTATACGAAGACTCTGCAGCTTCGAAGACACCGGCGTCGATGGTACTTTGTGAAATGACGAGAGAATCAGGCTCAGTTGGAGACAAGAGGGAGGAGTCGCCTGAAACCTGGTGAATGGAACCTGCAGGCGGGGTGCATGTGGACTCAAGGGGCGTCGTAAATGTCTACCCACGACTGCTTAATTGCTCACCTACATTGGTAGACGGGAGCCAGTGGACCCGCGGGTCCCCAGTCCCCAGCAACCTGCATCCATGAATGTATTCATCAATCACGAGACCTCGTTGCAGCTTGTTCGCCAAGTCTTGCTTTTCACTCCTACGTGCAGATAGTCCTTTATGTCAATCTTGGACGTAAGCGCACGTATTCCGCTGATGATAGGATACGACAACATGATGCCAGTCCCGATATTGGCAGTCCATTTGCGGATGCCTCGCACTGGCACTTTGGCATTGAAAACATGGTCGCTGATATTCAATGTAGCTTCATTCCATGTCCTGGCCGATCAGGCAAGACGAAGTGTGAACAAAGATCGTTCGACCGCCCAGACTGGGCAGAGATCATCCCACAATCGAAGAGCGCACGATCATTCTGACTGTGATGTGAGGGCGGGACTAGTGAAAGCTTCGAGATGGGGAGTGTGAGCGGGAGCGTGAGAGCTGTCCAACAGCTAAAGGCGAACGTATATGAGCGCACACTCACTCAGGATATCAGGAACTGTCGAAACGGTCGAATGATCCCAGCATACTTTCTGATATACTACGAGATCTCAGTCGAGATCAAGAGAATGACGGGCTTGCAAATGACGTTCTCCGAGCATTACATGATACCTGTCCTCTACTTTTTTGGACAGTCCTGTCACGAACAGTGCACTCAGAAGAAAGCGATCAGGTGGCTGCGTCTTCGACCAGGAGGTGGCCAAGAAGTCTTGATCTCGACTCACCAAAGGAACGAAGCCGTCGCAAGCATGAAAGTTAGAAGCCCAAGCATGCCAAATGTCCTCCGATCTGGACTCGAATTCTGCTGCGCAACCCCGGTCGCACTCGGTCTCTCAACCCAAATGGTCGGCAGCGGTGCAACATCGCCGACTGTGGCTCCTGGCGCGAGCGTGCGTGAGATCGACCCAGTCAGACTTCCTCCAGCACTCGAGCTATTCGATGCCGCAGTCGCGGATGCTTCGCGGCCCTCGCTGGCTGTGCTGAGGCTGCTATAGAATTCTGATTCGCTCTCCATGGCTAACGAATAGCTCTCGCAATCCAGCTCCCGCATTCGCATGTCGCGGCTGATGGACACTGTGTCGACCGATGTCCTGGTGTAACCATAGCAGTCGTTATAGCATCTATGTGATCAATCTCAGCCGATACTGATCTCGCAATTCGGTTCTGGCGAACTTACGCTGACGAGCTATTGTAGTATCCGTTCGTACAAAGACACCATTGCCGCTGGTAGAACAGTGATCCAGGGAACTCGGTTGAACACGCGTTATCGGAACTCGTTTGCAGTTGACATGGCCCATC
Source organism: Scolecobasidium constrictum UM 578 (assembly GCA_000611715.1). Taxonomy (NCBI): domain Eukaryota; kingdom Fungi; phylum Ascomycota; class Dothideomycetes; order Venturiales; family Sympoventuriaceae; genus Scolecobasidium; species Scolecobasidium constrictum. Next base: position 47,004 of record AZYM01000334.1, on the reverse strand, counting down.
CGAGGCGCTTCGACATTCTGGATACGCAAGACTCATGGCGATGCTCTTCTCCTCGATAGTGTGGGAAGTAAATCCTCAGCTTATCGTCGCTGTGGAGCTCGTGAGCTCGCTGTCGACCAAGCTGTCAATCTAGACATGTTGAGCATCATACAACAGGGTGGTCGATCACTGACCGGTCCTCCTCATTTAGAATACGAGAGTCATGGGGATGAATCTATCCCCTTCAACGACAAGCACAAGATCGTGGTGATGCTACTAAAATAGCACACGACACACTCAAAGGCATGATATCTCTGCATCCCCATGAAGCACAAATGCGCCTCATTGGAGGAAGATACGACATCTCTTTGGCTAGACTCATGCCTTGTGCGTGGTCCGTAGAGGTTTGGGGGCGAAGATCGGTGGAGTTTGGTGTTTCATTGGAGCGCACTGCATATGCCAAGCTACCAAGACTCAGAGCCCGGCTTAAGCTTTTCCTCATTGGGGCCGCTCCGAGCGGGAGGGCAGATTTCAGGGCAGACTCACTCGTATTCGAGCCTCCTCTTGTGCATGGGCATCGTGGTCTGGTCGTACAACTCCGTGGAGGGTGGGCTACTGCACAATTGCAGCCACCATGTCGGTAGTTTCATATGATGTGTGGAATGGGGAGGAGCGGCCTCAAGCGTGCTCTTCATCTCTTCGTCTGCATGGCAGAGAGAGCTGCTCCTGCAGGAACTGGATACGGACTCTTTCACGCATCGGTCTGAGGAGTGCTGGGCAAGATGTTGAGCATCGCTGAAGTCTCCGGCCTCATCGCCGCTGCTGTGATGACGGGTGAGTTCGCTGAACAGGACCTTGGTATCTTCCGACTGATCATTCGCTATAGTACAACTTGTGCTGCCAGCAGCCTTGGTAGTGCTCTTGATCAAGTACTTGGGAACGGAAAACAGCGCGGTCACATGGTACGTATATCTGCGTGAACACATAATGGACCATGTCTGACTTCAGAGCAGGTCAGTCGTGAACCGCTCAATCAGTAACACGATTTGGCCACATCTCGTCCGTGCCGATTCTGTCACCACGCACCGCGTTCCGGCAAAGGTTGTAATACCCAGCTATGCCGTGACATTTGGTGCCATGCTCTTGATTCTTGCGGGTGTCCTGACCCCAATCGGTCTCCGCGAGGAGATCGTTCCACGCCATTCGCAAGCAGTCCCTTTCCAGTACGTGAGAGACGAGAGTCCATGGGGCAGGGTCACCATGCCGCGACCAAATGCGCCGTTCTCGCGATACTGCGAGTGGGGTGCGGTGCTCAATTGTCCTGGCCAATACCAGGGCGTGTACATGAATGAGACCGAGCCCGGAACATTCTCGAGTGTCAGTACGGACGAAAATTCCACGATCAATACCACGATGCCAGCTAATTTCACTGAGATGTTCGAAAGTGCCGCCTCGAGCATGGGCGATACGAGAGCTGGGCTGTTCGACATCCAGTACCGCCGCTGGGCCTGGAATCATGATGACATTGTCGACTTTGGGCGGCCAATAGTCAGAGGCGAAACCATCTACATCGGCACATTGATCCCTCAGAACCGGATCCTGCTGACTGAAGGCCTCATCGTCGATATGCGTGACCAGCCAGGGGTAGGCTTCCGCAATCATACTATCCCAATAGGTTTGGCGCACGGTGGTAACTGGGTCGAGGATATCCTGTTCGTTGAGCCCGTGACCCAGTGCGTAGACACGAACTTGTCCGTGGAATACCGACTCGAAGACAAGATTGATAGCTTCACTGACAATGGTACATTCTACCTTGTCGATAGAGGCGCCTTTGTGGACTTGGATGAGGATGCCATGATTACTCGACCCTGGAACGACAATCAGACTCTTGATCTTTTCGGTCGAGCTTATAGAGCTGCCCGGCAACATAATGTTCTTGCAGCACGGCAGATTAATGTCACTCTGCCGCTCAATCGCAGAATGCCAGACATGCCAGTCAGGGAGGAGAGAAATGCCATATCTGGCATGTATAGCAAGGTCGCTGGAGACATAGATTCTGTCACTAGAGACGAGTTCAGGGGCATTGGCGGTGTTGAGCCATCTTTGCCGAATCCTGCACTCGCGAATTCTACAACTCCTTGGGTTCCGCGCTACGAGGATGGCGTCAAGAAGATGGTGGCTCTGAACTATACATCTGTCAGTAAGTGCTGCACCTGATATTCATGACCGCATTGAGCAATTGCTGACAAGATTAAAAGGAAATATGTGTCGAGGCCACTACGTGTTTCATTCATCATCGAATGACTGGCGAGGTAACAACATCACGTACCCGGCAGTTGAGTGCGGAGTGATGGTCGGCGCACCCGTGAACCCGCTTACTCCCGGTCTCACCTCCTCATCCTATACGGGTAAGCACACGTACCAGCGCAACTTATACACCTGCGCCTCGGCCATGAGAGCTAGCATCAAGACCGTGGGGTTTGTCTACAATGGCACAGACGCACGCCTGGAGAATCTCAATGTGAGGAGCATTGAGGACAAGAAGTATCCAGACGAACGTTCGAAACCCCTATGGGCTGCTGAGCACAGCTATGACAAGGTTATGCGTCTTGACGCGCTGTGGGGTATAGTCGACGATCGCTACGAGTCCTACGGTTATGATGAGGGGTTCTACACTATGCGTGCTGATAAGCTGTGGCTTCCAGCGACTCCAAACATGGGTGGACTCTTGGGTGATCTGGCCGGCTACGATTCGCTTGCAGCTATGTCGTTCACACGCCATCTTGGGAGCGCCTATGGTGGTCTGACTGATCTTGGTGCGCCAGACCTTACCGGGAAACACGACTTCACGATGCTGGAACGCTTCCGTGGTCTTTCCAGGAGGCAAGAAACGGCCGGCTCGATTCCGAGTCTAATCCTCACGGATGGTCTTGCGGCAGGATTAGTCGGCACCAAGACTGCAATTTCTTCCAAGTTCGTGCAATGGCCAGCCAGTCTTGCTGTGGATGACCCGTCAGAAGGTGTCCCAGCAGCTCGCGTTCTCGTCTACGAACGTGTCATCAGATACGACATTCGATATGCCATACCTGGATTCATCGTACTCGCGCTCCTTCTTTTCGCACTCCTCTGGGCACTCTTCGTCCTGATCACATCGCGCTCGACCATCTCGGATCTGCGAAATGTGTACAATCAGACCAGTGCAGGACGACTGGCTACGAATCTACTACTCGCGGAGCATGCAGATGCGAAGCAGTCTTCCGGCCAGTGGGCACGAGGAGATGGCAGTCTGCCCGTCAGGTTTGGGCATATCTCCCAGCCTGAGGAGGACTTCTTTTGCACGATTGGTACGGGAGCCGGTGGACATGTTGTGGTGAGGGAGGAGAAGGGCCTATCTACGGGAGGGGAGAATGCGGCTTTGCTTACGGTAGGTCAACAGCACTTCGTGACAAGACACGACTGATCAAGTATTGCAGGTCAATCCAAAGTCGACATGATCATGTATGTAACTTGATAAGACCTAGGAGAGGAGGCGAACATCGAGAAGAAGCTGCCCTTCCAGCTAGTCTCCAGGTTGGAAAGTGATGACAGACGCAGGATATTCTGGGCATCTAGTGGCCAAACTGCGACAGAGCCGTATGTGCCGTTCTAGATCGCTCCGTGGACTTGTTCCAACGCAGCCAATAGAACCTCCGGCACGCATATGCGTACCTGCTCCGTTGTTCGAAGTTCTACGCCGGAGCTGCTGCGAGTGGTGGCGACCGGACGGATCTAAAGCTCTCGTGTAGAAAAGTGCTTGCTTGGTTTCCAGCATGGGTGATTCACTTGAGTGTTGGCCATAAAACCCCAATCTGATGGCAAGGCTTGGAAGATTAGTGATGACTACAACATAAGCATGGTCAATACAGCCATTGTGCTCCATACACGCATGAACGATCGCTCTACATTCCATTTCTTTCCAGATGCATCGCAATTGATGTCAACCTCACGGAGCAAGCATGTGAAAATCGATGCAAGAAAATCTCCGTCCTCGATACCACGGGCTAGGCTGTATTAGGCAAGAAGCTCAGACCAGTCTGCATGCGGGAGAGGCGGGTGCGCTAAATAGCTTGGATGTTTCGTCATGAGCTCCGCTCCGCAGCACCAGTGCGATCCGTACCAAATCGTGACGATGTAACGGCAAGATTTCTTCGTCGTGCAATTGCCTGTTCCTGATTTTCATCTCTCCCGTACAGTCGTGATCTTGGAGTATTTTTATGAGGGCGGGGACGATGGCTGCGTCCGATGCACCGCCGCGGCTGGATGAGCCGGACAAGTCGTACGCGGAAGCTGCGATCGAACCGCCTCCTGCCTCCCAGACGAATGGCGTGAAGAAGAGCGAGGAAGGTGCGAATGGCGTGAAGGAAGGCGCGAATGTTGTCAAGACGAATGGGACATCGTCGAGCTCAGGACCTTCGACACCCCCTCACCACACCGATCCTCTGAAGTCCTACGCCGATGCGGCTGTGGAGCCACCTCCTTCGTCCAACAATTTGAATGGCATCCACCTTAAGCACAACGGTGCACCTGCCAAGTCTCCTGGCGAGTATGAAGGAAGCGGCATCCTTGATGCGCCGCCTACCTCGCCTACCCGATCTGGGTTTAGGAAGCCGCGCACAAGAAATAGCAGGAGCGACCTGAAAGAGAATAGCCAGAGCACGACCAGTCTGAATAGTGAAGATACGCTGTATGAGAGCTACCATCACAATGGTCAGCTGACCAGTATCAAACCTCCACAGGACTATGAGGAGAATTTGGCGCTTGACGAGCGAAAGCGCAAGCCGACGAGGGGAAACAATGGGGCGAAAGGGGAGCAGGAGCTGCAAATTGCGAGCGGAAGAATCGCTGCTGAGGGCTGGGAAAGAAGCGGGTGTGTATATACTTCAGCGGCATCATGATACTCGAATGCTAATGTGACCTGGCAGTATACGATGGGCGCCCCTCAATGTGCCCTTGAAACGGCGCATGCAGACCTTTATGGTCCTCTTGCATACCCTATCAGTATGCCTTACGCTAGGCTACTTCTTTTGGGCTTGCGCGATACCTCTCTTCTGGCCACTGCTGATACCATACCTTTTCGTCGTCCTCACCTCGAAAGCCTCCACCAATGGTTCTTTATCAACCAGATCCGAGTGGTTTCGTCGACAGAAGATTTGGTCGCTCTTCGCCTCGTACTTCCCAGCAAGACTGCACCGCACTACTGAGCTCCCACCTACGCGAAAGTACATCTTTGGCTACCATCCGCACGGCATCATCTCTCACGGTGCCTTTGCAGCCTTCGCGACGGAAGCACTGGGCTTCTCAAATCTGTTCCCTGGAATCACGAACACGCTTCTCACACTTGACAACAACTTCCGTGTCCCTTTCTACAGAGACTACCTTCTACGGCTTGGTATCAACAGTGTTTCCCGCGAATCATGCGAGAACCTGCTCTCACGCGGCGGACCCAACAACGAAGGCATGGGCCGTGGTATCACGATCGTCGTGGGCGGCGCACGCGAGTCACTCGAGACGCAACCTGGCACTCTGAGACTCGTTCTCGACTCCCGCAAAGGCTTTATTAAACTCGCCATCCGCACAGGCGCGGATCTAGTCCCCGTCCTTGGCTTCGGCGAAAATGACATCTACGAGCAGATCTCGCCGCAGGATCATCCACTCATTCACAAGATGCAGCTTGCTGTCAAGAAAGTGATGGGATTCACGGTACCGCTGTTCCATGCGAGAGGCATCTTCAACTACGATGTGGGCATTATGCCGTATAGGCGGCCGATGAACATTGTGGTAGGCAGACCAGTGAAGGTGATGAAGGATGCCAGACCGAGTGAAGCGTACGTGAGAGAGATTCATGAGCAGTATGTTAGGGAACTGCAGTGGATCTGGGATAGCTTTAAGGATACTTTTGCGAAGGAGAGGAGTGGTGAGATGGAGATTGTGGGATGATGACTGGCTTGAATGATCGAACATCGTCTTTCGCGGGTGTCTGTGTGTATTCCTTCCATGATGAATGTTCACATACTCAGCAGATGATTTTGGCTCATCGCGCAGGTCGACTGACCGCCGTGTCGGTGGTCGAGTCTGAGATAATGAAACATGGCTAGCGATTCGCTCATTCCAGCGAATACCTCCAATGCTCAGGACCTTGTCCCGTCCTCCAACCGATTGACCATAAGGCTCATTCACATTCATCCAATCAGAAGGCGCACTCGCCTCGGGCGAGACAGTCGAGGATCTGCGGACGGATGCATTGTCATCGGCCTGTTCCAATGATCAACATGAATTCCGTTCACCGATTCTTGAAGTATGCCTCGTGACACGGCTTGCAGGAATGGAGACAAGGTGCCAGGCAAACCACCTGCGCCGTGGGCCCCTCGTTTGAGCTCCATGCAGGGCCAAGAGAAGTATGACATGTTGGGTGAAAGCTGCATCAGGCTGAGGTTGTCCGCTACCAAACATATAAGTCTCCTGAGTTCTCACGCAACTGGAGATCTTTGTCCACGTCGAATAGGCTCCCAAGCCCGCTGACCCGATAACACATCGAATTTGACATATCCTATTTATCTCGATTATGGCAGAAACATTACTCATCTCTTTCGCGGCTCAACTGGCTGGGCAAGCCATTGTGGACTCTGTCGGCCTTGCAAAATTCGTCAAAGCCTTTTGCAAGGCGATCAAGGATGCCAGCGAGCAGTCTTTTGAGTTCACACATAAGTGCGGGCAGCAGTACATCCTGATGAAGGACTTGCGTAAATCAATCAAGCTGCGTTACGAGTCTGTGTCTCGCGACACAGGCGATTTGATCAACAGTATCATGCGTCAAGCGACAGACATCGTTTGGAAATTGTATGATGCGCTGACTGTCGTGTTCGAACGTCGTCGCGGGTGGGCAATCAAGTGGGCACAGGCGAGAGGTCCACTTGAGAAGTACTATGAACAACTAGTCGGGCTCAGACGGACTCTGGAAGCCGCAGAGCGTGGACTGAGACTGTAAGTCATAATCGTCAAGCTCAACTTTGAGAGTACCGGCGTTTTGACTGAGAGCAGGAAAGACGACCTTCGCCAGATGAAGAGGCAGACGATCAGAAAAGCGAACATCAAGCAGGGGGCTGTAGTTGGAGGCATCATAGGTGCCATCGTCGGAGGTGCAGTCGTGGGGATTAAGACAGGACATATCGCGGGAGGTATTGGAGGTGCCTTGCTTGGTGGCCTTGTAGGCGGCTTGATCGGTGGCGCGGTCGGATGGCTGTGGACATGATGCGACCAATTGTGTGCCTGAGCCGCAAACAGGCACATTGCCGAAGTGGTAGAAAGCTGATCCCGACTAAATGCCACAGTGAAGAGGCACGCACTGCTCGAAGTATTCCCAATGGTGATTGGAGTCGAAACGTACTTGGGGGTATGTGATTATATTATGCATCTCCATGGCTGCTGCCTCCGTAGTTCCGTTGCTCTATTGGCTCAAAACATCCTTCACGGCTCTCAGCACATCTGCATGCCATGCCTTTGGCGCTGCCACATCACCCCAATTGTCATACAGCCTCCGTCCTTTCTTGTAGTCGTGCGTTTTGCCATAGACATCTGTCATCACAATGCCCACCTCTTCACAAATCAGCTGACCTGACGCGTGATCCCAAGCCGCCGTTCGGTGATAATCGTAGCCAGGAATGCGAACCATGACATCGTGCCCACCAACTGCCATGGCGATGTACTTCAGCTGCTGTGCCCAGATGTCGACACCGGGGTATGTGATCCCGAGCTTGTCGCAGACGGCTTTGATCCGATCGTGGCCCATGGATGAGCTCTTCATTGACTCGATGTTCTTGAGGTCGCTGAGACTAGATGGTCCAGTCTTCTGAGGTATCCTCTCTGGCGCCTTGAGTTGCTGATCTGACAAAGGCTGCGAGAATGCTCCACCCTCATGCACAGCGGAGAAGATGTAGCCGCCTTTCTCTGACAAGTCCACGGAGTCCTCAGTCATAGGCAGAGTCTCGAGCGATAGATTCGGACAACCTTGCACAGCGACCTGCTTGACTCCATCTTCGACTAGACACAAGCACACAGCATACTGCTGATTCGTCATATAGGTCATCGTCCCGTCAATCGGGTCCAGCACCCAGAATCTCCCAGTACGTCCACCCTCCCCCTTCCCTAGATCGATGATATCCAGCATCTGCTCCTTGGATGTAGGCGTCCACAGCTTCTCGCTTACGTACGGTCCAGCATACTGCGCCGATGTAGAGACGAAGTTCCAGACGCGGTCAGCGAGTGCGCCATCTTCGCGGAGAATTTGTGCTGATTCTTCGGCCAGGAAAGTGTCGTTCGGAAACGCGTGGTGAATAGCACCGACGACCAACGCTTGCGCCGTCAGATCTGCAATGGTGACAGGTGTGTCGTCAGATTTGTTGACTTCATCGTCCTGCTTGAGCAATGGTTTGATGCGCTTGGTGACCAGCGAAGCTCGCTGGACTGCCAATGTCGCAATCTCAAGCTCTTTTTCGTAGGCCATGGATGAACGACGGATCTGTTGTTGGTTCCTTAGGCTCCTAGAATAGCCGTAGCGACAGTTGACGTGAAGTGAGTGACGAAGAAGAAGAGCAATGCTTTTTCTGCACGGTGAGAAGGCCATGTGGGTCGTGAGTGGAAAAGTGGAGCCTCACGGGGGTGTTTGAGGCAGATCTCGGATCGTTTGAAGCCTCTCACTTGGCAATCCACGCGGGTCTCTTCATCGTTGATGACATTTGGCCTGGGTTCGCGAATTGCAAGATTGTAATCGTGATGCTTTTGCTACAAGAGAGCTCGATTCTAGGACGCGTTGAGATTCAGCTGTGGTGCAACTGCCAAGACCGGACCTGCATGTAGCCCACCTCGACTACGTTCGACTCTCTACACTCGACGGACCGGATTGTTCTATGACAACAGCGAGGACTAGACTAACCATCATGGCGGTTGGGCGTTCATGGCACGTGCCGTGGCCAAATCCGCTCATCAAGATGAACAGCCCGACATTGCAGCTATCCTCTACACGGCAATGCGCTGATCTTCAACGCACCATGTCTCAAGCGGGCTTTGCGAAGACAAATAAGTCTACAAATCCAGCTTCAATATGTGCTCATTGATCAAGTACTCAGCGTTCACGTACAGAAAAGACAGGAACAAGGACTCGCCCGCTGAGTATCGAACACGAGTCTCTAAACACCACTACCATTTCTGCCAGGCCAGCAATTTCCACCCTTCTAGCTCATTCGGACACTCCACATGTCAGAATGTATTCATGTGTTTGCTCCCGTCATAATCGTGGTTGCCACGATCACTCCAGGCTTGACCACAATCGCAAACGAAACTGGCTCAATACTTAAGCAGAAGCGAAGGCCGCAATCGGAATACTCCTGTAGATTGCAATCGTGATCTTTCCGTCGATAATGGAGCAAATCATCACCAGACGTTCGTCCGAACTTGCTATGACTAGCGATGAGAATGGCCAAGATGGCGGCACTGGTAGTGACGTGAGCGCGCAGGCAGGATGAAGCAGCGCCGTTGAGGCGAAGCTGACTGTGAGTACCTCAGGGTAGGCTTTGGCAATGACTCGCTAACTTGAATACAGCTCTTCCGAGACTTCGACCATGTTATGACGACCATCTACCACAAGGCAGTCGCAGAAAAGATCAGCTTACAGCAATGTTCGTGGACCATGATGATTGTATGCCAGTACCTGCTTGATAAGCACTCAGCCTCGATCATTGGCCCAGAGAAACTCGGTGTTCAGGCTGCTCTTGAACACATCACCAACCTAGTTCGAGACCACGTGGCCATCAAAAGGCGAAAGCAGACATCGGCGAAAGCAGACATCGGCTCTGACGCTGTCAGGACTGTACGATCTTCAACGAGATCGACTTGGCGCACCAGACCTCAATGACCGCACCGGAAACCAGGGCGTGCTACGAGCCGCTCGCCATGCGTTGTGTGTGCAAGCATGCGATCGATTTTGGAAAACGGCAGGCTACTACGCGAGCATAGGCCCGCCGGCTGGTACTCTCACCCCAGAAAAGCACTTTGGCATGAAGGACGAGTTTGATGACTGGTCCTATACTGCCGCTCAGCTCGATAGTATGATCGACAGCGTTCTGCAACATGCTCTACATGCAGCCAGACGTGAGAAGAATACTCTGCTACAAAATGGTTCGCTTGCAAAGTACATCAAGGATCATCGCGACTCGTCTCATCCAACGTATCCATTCCTCATGGCGATTCTTGTCGACGCAACCATCCAGAGCTACCAACTGTTGCGCTGCCCAGAGCTCACACGACGAAAGATGAGTCAAGGTGGCGCATTGCAGCGCGTGCAAAGGACGGGTCGCGACGTTCTCAAGAAAGCTGCTACTGCATTTAACCATCCTATCCTAGCATCTACATCTGCAATGACGGCAGATGCGTCTTTGGTGGTAGATGACTTGACTATCAAAGCATTCCTGGGCCGCAAAAACGACGATGTCTACACCAGTGCACCATTGACAACCGCTGGAGTCGAGTGCAGTATTGATCTGCTCAAGTTGAGCAACGCGCACCCCCTGCTCATTGTTAACACGTGCGTCGACTCAACAGTGCAAACGTTCGCTGCGCTCATGCTCAAAGATCCGGGACACAAGAGCATAACATACCGGAAATACCAAAACACATTCACGAAAGCAGCTTTTGACTCCAAATCAAGCCAGAGCTTGGATAAGAAACTTGTAGAATGCCTACGTCTATTAGAAAGCTCCAATCTCAACGCACCGGGAAGCAGTATCACCTTTGACCTCGAACGCGCTTCCTTATTATGGCTGTATCGGAAGGGCACAAACGAGGTTATCTCTCGTCTGCTTTGTGCGATCTCAGCAGAAGCTGACGCGCTCAAGGCAAAGGTGAAATGGCAGAGGCAACTTCGACGAGGCAATCGTGAGGGCAAGACGGAGCTGCAAATCTTAGTGGAAAGCTTTGAGGAAGCGTTTGGCTTTCACTTTACATCAGAGGTTCCGCTCATGGAAATCAATTTTGCAGACTTGTTCGTGGCCTGCGCGGATTATGGCGAGGACTTTGAGAACGAGGTCAGAGGACTGCCTGAGCACTAATCAGACTGGCATTGCAGAGTTGTGCGCTCCCTTGAATAGAAAGATAGCTTTGTCTTGCGTTTCAGGATCTTGCATACCATGATATTGCTCAATGGAACTTCGGTGGTGCTGGTCCTGCGGGGAATTCACGCCGGCGGTGATTAGCCAGACGCCGCCTATGTATGCCACCAGATGTCTTCGTGTGAGCCTTGCTCACATCACTGTCAGCAGATTCTGTGTTTTCCCTCCGTTTTCTCTGGGAGAAGAACACACGATCCCGGCGTGCTTTCTCTTTCGACCATGCTCGCTTTCTTGCCGCGACTGTTTCAGTTCCGAAGCTCTCACACGCGCGCACGGAGAAACCACCCGGGTCCACAAGTGACATCGTTGTTTGCGTTGCGCACGTCTTGCAGATAACTATTGTTGGCGCGAGCGACGCGCTTGCGCAGTCCTTTGGCTTCGAACCAGCTCTCCAAACAGCAATGTCGAAGTCCCATCGTTCTTTAAGCAGGCGGTGGTCCTCGGATGTTTGAGTCGGCGGTTGTGTATTGATATTGCTGAAGTGGCTCGAATCCACTGTGTCAACCTCTTGCCCCAAGTGCCTCAATTTGCGCACTGCATCGCGATACTCTTCCTCCGCATGCATGAGATTTTGCGTAAGCCGAATGGTTTCTCGAGCGCCTTCGTGGTCAAGGTCCAGCCTGGGACGTTGGGTAAGCATAGATCATGGACAGACTGCACGGGCACTTACCAGATGTTTGCATCTTCGACCGGCAGCAGATAGTGCTTTTTCACCGCGTGTTGTTGCTTCAAATATGCGTGTCCCTCTCTATTCTCGAAGTCGTCTCTTGCAACTCGCCGATTCCAGTGGCATATCTCAAACTCATTTATGGCTGCCTTTCGCTCATCCAGCTCGAGCCCGTCTGCCGGTCCTTGACCACGTGTTTCTGCTGTTCCATTCTCCCCGTGATCTTCCCAATCCTGAGCCAGGTGCTCCCGTGCGAAAGCGAGTCCACCCACCTCCATCATATTTTTGTGTATGTTCTGAGAGACTCGCGTGTTCAGTCTTCGACGGTCACGCACCCATTGCTCAATTTTGGAAGGCTCGAACCCCGAAGTCTCAAGCATATGAGTGACGAATTCCCAGAATGTTCGCTGGGTACGTAGCGTCCACTTGCGCCGGTTCCTCAACTCATCAAGATGGCGGTCGCGTCCCGCAACATTCTTGCTCAGAGCCATTTCCAGTCCTCGAATGTGTTGCTGAAGCTCTTCGATATCGTGATGATTATATTGAGGCCGGTCATGGTCATATGTGTTCATGTTCCTGGCCTCAAGTTGTACGACGTGCTCCATCTCAGCAAGTTTATCCCGTTGCTGACCCAAAGTCTCGCCAAAAATTCTGATATCCTCATCGATACATGATATTTCTGCGTCGACCATCGCTTCAAGGCGCTCGTGCTGGTTGAACTCCCGTGCTAATTGACAGAGCTTGGAAAAGACGTCATCGGTGAGAAGCAGTGTAGGCATTCCATTCGTCAATTGCACTAGATGATCCTCCTGGCCACCTGGTAGCTCTTCCGGAAATCTGAATGCACCATGAACGAGCTTTTCCCATATTCGCATGTGCTCGTCGCAGTTGGCAATGGCGGACAGGTCTTGTTTGCGCAGCTGGAGGGACATGTTTCGCGCCCGACATCTTGCTTCAGCGACGATCCGCGAAGCGGCGTCGCACACGAAATGTAATCCATCGTATATAGGCATGAGGAGCATTGCTAGTGGACCACAACAGCCTGAGCCGTGATGGCGTCTGAGCAGAAGGGCCGCCCTCTTTGTAGTACAAAACACAAAGGATGGTCTCACTGATTGTGCTTTGTTCTCCGGTACAGACTAGCACTCCATTGCCGGAAGCAGTGCAAAGGAGCAAACTACTAGGCGGGGGGAAGAGGTCATCCTCGAGTCTCAGCCGACACCAGCCATGCCAAGTACTCATATGATTCGCGGCGGCACCGGACCAGCTGGGAAATGGCCACGACGGTGATTTGAAAGGTGCCGCCTGCGGACCCCATTATTTGGGTTCCTGGCCCGACTAGCATTGCTATTGGGAGATGTTGTGAAGGCCTCGCGTTGTCCCCGTACGAAATGCTTGTGGTCTCTCCATACTTGTTCTTTTGACCAAGCCCGCATCTTAGCGCCGGCTACGCGGGTTCCGAATGGCTCTCCTGCCCGGACTGAATACCCATCAAACTCATTGAACGATCCTGCCAGCGGAGCCTCATCCTTGATTCGATGAGGTCCCGTTGCGGGTAGCGCATCCTGGAACAGGTTGGGTTTCAAGCCCGCCCTCCATACAGCGACGTCAAAATCAGTCCGCTCTTTCAGTAGACCAATAATGTCGGGCGCTAAGGATGACGGAGGCGTCTCGATATTACTCAGATGACTTCAGTCTACAGCATCGACATGCTGCTTGAGATTCCTGAGCTGATCCACAGCACTGCGGTATTGGTTCTTCGCGCGTATAAGGTTCGGCGTAAGTCTGTTCTGCTCCGTTATACCAATTTGATCGACATCGAGCCTGTTCATCATATGCAGTTAGTATGATTAGAACGAATATATTCGTTGCAACCGCGCTTACCATAGCTCTGCGTCATTCGTCGCATCCAGTCCCCACTCCAGCGCCGCGCGCTGCTGTTGCACATCTATGTGGTCTTCTCAATACTCAAAGTCGTCTTTCGCGACCCTGCGATTCCAATGGCACCTCTCGAAGTCGTCGATAGCAGCCTTCAAGTCTGTTGAAACTGTCACGGGTTCTGAATTCGAGGGTTGAGAAGCTGCTGCAGCTCGATTATTTTCTTGTTGCCAATCGCGGCCCACATGATCGCGCATGAAAGGGAACTTTTCCATGTCCACGCTGAATTGATGTATCATGCGAAGTCCTCGTGTGATGAAAGATCTTCGATCTTGGATCGATTGCTCGGTCTCAGCAGGTATGAATTTGCCGGCCTCCAGCATCTGGTGGAGAAATTGGCACAGCTCATGCTGGTTGCGCAGAGCTTTCGCCCGGTATTCGTGCATCTCGTCTACGCAGCGTTTGGCGACGAGCGATCACCTTGTTGCGGATTCTCTCAGAATCCTCTATACTTCGTTGCAACTCATCAATATCCTCTTGTCTGTAGCGTACAGCTGAGGGATCCTCTTCATCAGATTCGGTCCCTCGATTCTCCTTTTGTAATATATAGTTCATCTAGGCCAATTGTTCTTCGTCCTCAGCAAGCGACTAGTCGAGATCAGCTAGGTCGCGGTCGATCGTTCGGATAGTCCTGTCAAAAGAGATCTCAAGACGTTCGACTCGCCTGGAATCTTGCGTCGGGTCACGCAAGCGCGAGAAGAGCCAGTCGGTAAGAAGTAATGCAGGCATTCCGTCGTTCAAATCGACTAGGTGATCATCTCTCCCATCCGGAAGTTCCAGTGTGAATTGGCTGCCACCGTGGACCAGCCGTTTCCATGGCATCGGCGCGTTTCTGCGAGTTGGATTGATGGAAGCGCTCGACATGCGCAATAAGCGATCGATAACTTGCACGTAGCATTTTGCTTGCGCGAACGCTTCCGTCACTGCCGCATGCACTAAGCGAGCACCATTATGGACTGGCGACGCAAGGCTCATTGCTGTAGGATATCATGGTTATGACGACCGTGAATGGATGAACACTTGCCCCTTTGTACTTCATGCGCACAAAGTGAAGTAGGGGAGCTACTCTTTGTGCACCGACACAAACCGCAAGCTGCAAGCATTTTGCGCCGGAAACAGCGAGATGACGCCTCATGTGACTCGGTGCGGAAGACTCGGGCCTCATGTTCGCAAATGATGTGTTGATCGATCAACGATGCGCGGCTTGACTTGGGGCTCGTGAGGCGAAGCCTGCGTTTATACGGCTCATATTGGGCGATTATGGTTTTTGAGGTACTGCAAACCGAAACGAAGTGACAGGATCTAAATATTTGTAACTCTTTGTCGTGCCTCGAGCCATAACCGCGCCGAAATATGACTCGTGAGCAATATCAGACCCACTTTTCTGGCGATCACCTCTTCGCAGTGCACTCTTCCGCACTGCACAACTTTTCGCAGATGTGCGAGCTCTCAATAAGTTTCCAACTATCTTTCAAGATTGTTGATAGCCTTGCACAGTGTCAATAGTTAGCATTGCTCACCCATATTTCTTCTCATTCACCTGGCAGCAAGAAGATGGCGCTCGCCTCCGACGTCTTGTCATTCGCTCTGTAGCAATCACACAGGACACTTGTCACTGCTCAGTTCGCGACACAATGGCAGCTCGCGCCAGATACCCGTTGAACTTTGCGCCTGCACAGAGTAATCAGCACTACGGCGCAGCTGGAGCTGCACCGCAACCCATCAACCCACGCACACACGCCATTCAGCCACGGGACAACCGCACGGCATTCGGTGCTGCGAACAGTAGCTTGAAGGCAAGGTACTATAATGAAGTACACGACTCCACCTACGAAGAATGCATGAGCCTCAGCATCGAGGCGAAGAATGCATTGCGCAAGCGGAACGAAACTTGGATGCAGCCAAATCTCCAGTTCATCGGCGATCGCAACATCCCAGACGCAAACTGGGTGCATGGAGATGACTTTCCTAAGCTCACAGACGAACAAATCGCTGCGCTTCTCCAGTCTCTGGACGGCCTAGAGAAGGGAGATAAATCTGAGGCCGTGCCTGCAGTGGGGGACAAGCAATGTCGGGTGACGTTCTGGAAGGATCGTTTGCAGCCATTGCCCAGGGGAATGCGCGCAATCAAGATCAATTGTCTTGAAGACTTGAGACCAGGTAAGCAGAGACGAGGTCTTGCCCGTTCGATCGCCATCCTGGCGCCTTTGACAGCCAGAGAGCGGTCATGCTCATCAGGCACTCTCCAAGAAGATCGAGCTGCTAACCACATAATTAGGCTACATTGGCTTCCTCTCTGACGAGATGAACATGTGGCATGTCGCGCTGATCCTGACCATCGACTATCTGAAGGGCGAGATGACGGTGCTCATCTTCTTCACGTATGGTGGTACGGGCCTGGAAGGACGTGCAAACGCTACCCATCTATTCGGCAAGCCGTGGCATCCTGACATGTGCGGAGAATGGAAGAAGGCAAGAGATGGACCAAATCCTCCCTTCCGAGTCGATGGTCCTGACGATCCTAAGAATGGTTCATTCCATTCGCAGTTCAATGACGCTCGCAAGGTCTACCTGAGGCTATGGCCTGAAGTACATCTGCGCATTAACCGAATGGTCGCCATTATTGGTTATGTCGCGCCAGCGACGCTGAAGTGGATACTCGAGTACGTGAGCATGTGCAAAACGATCCAGCTGCCTCTGAGCTACGACAGCGCAGTCTTGCACTATAGGTCGCACGAGATTGCGGGCTTGATGCGCGCACACACGGAGGAGAGAGTAAAAGCAGATCTTTCCCCGAGCGACGACTCTCGGGCGGTGATCAGATACATTGACTGGCGTTGGGTGGAGCTCGCGAACGATGACCGCAATCGCAGTGGATACCGCGATCCGATCAAGTCTCAGTGGGCACTGTCGAGGATCATCCCGACCTTCTTCGTCAAGTGGCTTGAAAGGATGCTCACGACCTTCGACAAGCTCTGTGACCCGAAGGGGCCGAGCCCAACAGGCCGAGAGACACTCGGCAGTATGGTGTCGCAGTCGCAGGAAGCACTGTCCAAAGGATACCGAGCCACCCTACTTCTAGCCGATGAGGATGATGCAGTCCGAGATTACCTGGGTGTGGTCGAGGTTGCATCTCTGAAGCGATACATGACAGAGCTCGAACCTACCAACCTGCGGAAGGAAGACGACCCGGACGACGAGATCTAACTCATTCTCAAGAGAAAGTTGCGGCCCTCGATCCGCTCAGGCACAGTCGGCACGCTGGAGCCCAAGCGCCAGGATCTCAAGTTAGGAGCCACTGATTTCATCGACGACATTTCGCTCGAGCCTCGGACGGGCCCAAAGCAAGCTCGTAACGACCGACCGCAGCCTCGTAGCACCACAAAGCAGCATCGGGGAGTAGCCGCTCCACTCGCTGATGATCGAGACGAGGAAGAAGAGGCAGAAGATGCCAGCCTGTATGCTAATGCAAATATTCCGAAAGGTCCAAGCGAGGAGAAAGGGAAGAAGACGAAGCAAAAGGACAAGGCGCCAGTATTTAGCCTAGATCGCGGTGGAGGCTTGCGTCGGGGACAAGCTGCTCATCTGGATGATCGCAGTGTCAACCATCTAAAGCGAGAATCCGAGCCTGGCAATGGTAGCTTTAAGCGCTTTAAGGGCGGCTCATTCAAGGGTGGCTCGTGGAGGCCATAAGATGTGTAGGGGTTTGAAGGCCAGACATGCGAATAAGCTGGCGCGCATAAGTGTATACACACCATACTCAGCTGTCGAAGACAAACGATGCAGCCTTGTATGAAGAAGTGTGACTAGCATCAACCATAACTCTTGACCTCCACGATCAGCACGATTAGAGAGGATGCATTATGAAATCGATCTGCTCACCGAGACTTTACTTTTTCCCATGACTGGCGGGCCGAACAACTCAACGGGTCATGCCTCGAGAGACTGTAAGCAGTATAGTTGTTCAGTGATAGCACGTTGTGCGGTGGCTTCTCACTTTCCGATCAGTACTCGCTATTGCCCTTAATCAATCGACGTCGGCACGTGCGCGCAGGATGATGGGGACGCGTCTCGGTCTACGCGGCAGGCTATTGATGCCATGATTGCATGAATCTTGATGGAGTCTCACTCAGATACGCGTGATGTCAATGCTTTGTACCTTCAGAGGTCTGCGAACGGACGTGAGATGGAAGGCTCGGAGATTGCAGCCTGGTGGCCCAAGGCATCTACTCGCGCTAGCGTGCTGAATCTGGACTTGCGGCCAATCGTTGTCTCCAACATCTGTCGCAACTTCAAGCCCATCAAATATCCCATTCGTACTCTGTCCGACATTGCATCCATCGTGAATTTGAATAGGAGCTTGATCAATGCTAAAGCTGCGCAGAGCTTCCGCGGACGTAGTCGCTGTCAGTCATTGCTGCCGCTTAAACCTCGTCCTTCGATGCTTGCGAAGACATGGCTGCAGCTTGCACTTCCTGCAGAAGCATGCATCGATCTGCGGCCAATCTTCGCTAAGCAGTGAGATGGCCTTGCGCAGCGGAAGCCGCAGTAATAGTAAGTGATCCATGGTTTCTGCAGGTGGCTCGCATGAGCAAGCGGTCACTTGCGCGCCCGGTGATGCTTTTTCAGTTGTCTTTCAGACCGATCATTATGGGGCCTCAAGAATATATCCAAGACACCGTACAAGGGACTCGATCACTTTAACGTCTTCTTTGCTTCTCTACCAGGCCAATTCAACCAGCGACCATCCTCTAGAAAAAGTCAGCAAGTAGGCTATATTTCACCCCCAGGTCATCCCCATGGAACTTGCCGAGGCGGGGCTGCGGCGTGGGATTGCCGCTGCACCTCGTTGTCACGACTCATGAATCATGTACCAGCATGAGCGAGACGCACCCCAAAGTCTCTGTCCAGCCTGGCGGGTCTTCGCTAGAATTCTTAACAGTAGTCGCGCGCCTGCTTTGTGGATCCAGGTCTTGAAGATGATATTCATTACTCAATTGTTCGTTTTCAGACGATGTCTTCAGGACAGCAAGTACCGGCCGTGCCAGTGACGGAGTCGGAGTCGGAGCAGGTCGCTCAGAACACGGTCCCAGCTGCGATTGAGCCGGAGGAAGAGGTGCGTGCGGTGAAGAACCACACTGTTGCTTGATCTGAGTGTATTCAGATCCCCGACAATGATTCGTCGCTTGGCGATGATACGTAGGTCATCCACATCTCGAAATCAAACGACAGCGCTGACAAGCCCAAGCGCGAGCGTCACGACATCATTGAAGTCGTCCCTGCTACGATACGAGTATGAAAACGGCCGCAGATACTCCGGTTTTGGCAAGGAGAAATACTTCCTTCCTGCCGATGAGGTATGCTGCATCTCCTACGCTGATCAGTGACGACGCGCAAGCCAGTGCTGACGCGTAACGCGCAGAACGAGAATGACAGACTCGACTTGATGGCGCATATGCTAAATCTGATCATGGGAGGTAAACTGCATAGAGCACCGATCGGTGACAGTCCATCGAGGATTCTGGACCTGGGCACTGGCGAGTCGACCGATGGGGTGCTTTGTACAGACGCTGACCACGTACAGGGACTGGGATCTGGGCTATAGATATTGGTATGTTCTTGATTCCCGTGAAGACCAGACCACCAATTGACATACTGCAAATAAAGCCGATCAATACCCTTCAGCAGAGGTAAACAACACACTTCTCGTCCTGCTATGAACATCGAGTAACCAACAACGCAACACAGGTCATTGGAACAGACATTGCGACTTCACAGCCAAGTTTGTATGTTTCTCAGAGTCAGGGCAACTGGGAGAACATATCTTGACCAAGTCTTGCCAGGGTACCGCCGAATCTGCACTTCGAAATCGACGACATGGAGGACGAATGGGTGTACGAGAGCAAATTCGATCTCATCCGTGAGTAAGATTGTGATCAAAACCACAACACCAATCAATCACAGCAGACGAAATGACGAGGTTTTGCCTATCCAATCGCTTTCCGGGCGTAGTTAGTAGCAAGACATCGATCGTGTCGACTACATGTTTGCTGAGGCGCGAGGTTCTGACCACCATTTCAAGACATGCGCATGCTCGGCGGTGCGATTCGCGACTGGCCACGGCTGATGCGGCAGATCTTCAAGTACGCAGAACCATCACCATCACCATCACTTCTTAGTTGTCCCGAGCCCTCGACGACTGACCTTTGTTACGACGCAGGTTCACGAAACCGGGCGGATGGGTGGAGATCATGGAGTACACCATGGGCTTCTACACACAGAGCGGGGAGTACGCGCCTGGATGCGCCACGGACCGCTGGTGCAGCGAGGTAAGCGGCTTGCTCGCGTCGGCGGGCTTGGAGCCGAATGCCGGGCCGAAACTTCTAGGTTGGATTAGGGACGCGGGGTTCACCGAAATTCATCAGGAGAAGTCGTATTTGCCCGTGGGTCCGTGGCCGAAGGATAAGAAACTGGTGAGTAGTCACCCTGTCTCTCTCGATTGACGGCCATCATTGGAGGCGATGTGATGCTGAGACGTGATAGAAAGAGATTGGCACGGTCAACCTCATTCAGATCCTGGACGGCTTGGAGGCGTTCACGCTGAGACCGCTGAGTATGAAGGGCTGGTCAAGTGAGGAGATTAGTGTGCTGCAGGCGCAGGTGAGGGCCGAGATGAAGAATATGAAGATGAGGATGCAGACGGATGTGTATGTGCCCTGCGTATCCATTGTGGAGTGAGTGACTAACAACGGGGATTTAGCCATTTGGTGTGGGCACAGAAGCCTTCTGACGCTGAGTAGAAGTAAGGAGTCGGGATGTGCCAGAGGGACAATTCACTGTAGATGAGCCATCGTTGCTTATGTTGCCGAGGTGGAGAGTTCTTCGCACTGGTGTAGGAAGCGGTTACAGCGAGGCCATGGAGCTGGGTTGTCCTTCTCCATAAATGTAGACAGTGGACGGGGAGAGCGTGTTTCCGAGATAGCATAGTCGCATGGAGTAATCTGGAGAGGAAATGCATAGGAGCGTCTAGTAATCGTGATCTGTCAACTTGCTCGCAGCACGCTTTCTCCCCGGTGCAAGTCGGGAGCTCTGCTAATCTATCGTGATTTGGAAATCTCATCATGCGTCTGACACGTGTCAAGCAAAGCGACCTCTGCTCATGGCTTAGAGCCCGCAAAACCCAATCATAACCCATGAACCCCATCCTCACTCACCCCTGCGACCCTCCCAGCCCCAGACTAGGCGAGTGACTCAGCCCCAACTCCGCCCTCGCCTGCGCCGCCCTCGCCCTCTCCAGCAACTCCTCCGTCGTCGGCACCCCCACCGGTCTCCCCATCCCCACACCCATCCCATGATACTGATGCTGGCTCCTCGGCCTCCCATCCACCTCCATCGGCTCCCCATCATCCAGCAGGTTCACCGGATTAGTCCGCGCGCTCCCGGGGCCCTGGAACGAAGGGGAGAAGCCTGAGCCGGAGGGGCCGCGGGAGTGCGAGGGGTTCTTGGGTTGGATGGGGGAGTGCGGATCCATGGTGGGAGGCGCGGCGGCGGCGCGCTCAAGTGCTTCGGCGGCCTTCTTGCGGCGCTCGGTGTATTTTGCGTAGGTTGTCGTGCGGGGGACGACGTCGGACAGGAACTCGAGGTTGTCCAGACGTGCTACCGCGTTTGCTTTGTCACGTGTTAATATCGATATCAAAATCACATCATTCTCCCCTCCTCGATCGAAGGAGGAGACCTGGTCAAGTCCTGGGAGGGGAGGGAAAATGGGAGTGAAAACGCACCAACATCACCGTACTGCACGTTCCGTCGGGGACGCTTCTCCGCCTTGACGATCTCATGGGTGCGCTCGACGAGGTGCTGGATGAACATTTCGGTGGCGATGGTGATTACGAAGGCGGCGTTGTTGGAGCAGGATTGGATGTCGTCGTCTGCGTGGATGATCTTTTTCACACGCGCCACTATTTTCCGTCATTAGTCAAATGTGAGGCTTTGAGAAGAATCGCCATCGAGAGCTTCGTGAGATGATCTGATGATAATCTCTGCTGGACTTTTTGCTGCACAGAGAAGGACCGCGTGCTTCGTTGGATGCAACTTACGCGGCAGAGACACGGATCCTGTGTACTCCTTTGGCGGAGCGATGGGTGTGTTATTGTACGGCATCTTGCTGACTTGCTTAGGCCTTTGACACGCTTGTTACAAGATTTCGATGTCGTTGAACACGTCTCGTCGCGTCGACGAGGTTGCATAAATGCTAGGATTCTAGCACGTGACTTTACCCTTGCCATGATGGCAAAGGGGCCCAAGCGTCCTCGATCCGCATCCGCATCTAGGAAGTAGTGCGCACACCTCCGCGATGCGCCAACAGCAATTCACAATGCGATGAATCGCAGATCTAGCTCGAATCACAGCAGCGTACGCCAGCAATCATCCTCTGCTCGAAGTACGAGCAACCCGCGCGTGCGCTTCCTCGTCAGGCGCTGGTCGGCGCAATCGCAGGGGAGCCTTGGGGGAGAGGATGGAGCTGCGCATGCGCATGCGGGCGTGATTGAGGATGACACGATTGAGAAGGAGATCGATGAGATTAAGAGATATGAGGTGCGACTATATATAGTCCTTGGGTTCGGACAAGTGCTGACTTGATGCTTGCGCAGGACTTTACGACTATAGGTACGCTTCCTTCGTTCTTCTCGTATGCGCGGTGCAGATCGTTAACAGCGGATAGATTGGGTGCAGGATGCCGCACGCGCGCAAGCCAGACGGAAAGCGAGGAGGCAAGAGAAGCTTGGATTCTTTGAGGTTCACGGTCGGTATGGCTGGCGGCGGAAAGCCTGGGAGGCTTATGATGCCGGCCAGGCGTGGATCGTGGTCACCATCGTCGGTAGGCAATCATGATGTCAAGTATACATGCACGATCTGACAGTGCTAGGCATGGCGATTGGACTGAACTCAGCATTCTTGAACATCATCACCGAGTGGGTCTCGGACATAAAGTTGGGTTACTGCACCACGGCATTCTATCTGAACGAGCAGTTCTGCTGCTGGGGCGCTGAGAGCGGTATGTACTGCACAATCCTTCTCTGCCAGCTATACTGACAACACCAGGCTGCCCCGAGTTCAAGCGCTGGACTGGCTTCGGCCCGCTCAACTACGTACTCTACGTCGCCTTCGCCGCACTCTTCGCCTTCACCTCCGCACGACTGGTAAAGACGTACGCTCCCTATGCTGCGGGCTCTGGTATATCAGAGATCAAGTGCATCATTGCTGGGTTTGTCATGAAGGGCTTTCTGGGTGGCTGGGTGCTGCTCATCAAGAGTATTGGCTTGCCTCTGTCGATTGGCTCAGGTCTGTCGGTTGGTAAGGAAGGACCGAGTGTGCATTTTGCTGTTGCTACGGGCAATGTCATATCGCGCCTCTTTGCCAAGTATCGCAGCGACGCGTCAAAGATGAGGGAGATCCTGAGCGCATCCGCCGCGGCGGGTGTTGGTGTTGCATTCGGCAGTCCAATTGGCGGTGTCTTATTCTCCTTGGAGGTGCGTTCAGTACGACTGTTCATGCCAAAGAACTTCTCTAACGCACATGTCTAGGAAATGTCAAACTACTTCCCCCTCAAAACAATGTGGCGCAGCTACTTCTGCGCCCTCGTCGCCACCTCCACCGTCGCAGCCGTCAACCCCTTCCGCACCGGCCAGCTCGTCATGTTCCAAGTCAGCTACGACCGCCCCTGGCACTTCTTCGAGATCATCTTCTACGTGATCCTCGGTGTCTTCGGCGGGCTCTACGGCGCCTTCGTCATAAAATGGCACCTGCGCATGCAGACGTTCCGCAAGAAGTACCTCGCGCAGTTCCCGATCGTGGAGGCGACGCTCATGGCGGCCGTCACGGCGGTCGTGTGCTACCATAACATGTTTCTGCGGATCGATATGACGGAGATGATGGAGATTCTGTTTCGGGAGTGTGAGGGGGATTACGATTACGACGCCCTGTGCGAAGCGAAGAATAGGCTGCACCTCACCTTCTCCCTCCTCCTCGCCACGGTAATCCGCACCCTCTTCGTCATCCTCAGCTACGGATGCAAAGTCCCCGCCGGCATCTTCGTGCCCTCCATGGCCATCGGCGCCTCCTTCGGCCGCATGATCGGTATCGTTGTCCAAGCTCTTCACGAGAAATTCCCGTCCTCGGCCTTCTTCGCTGCATGCGACCCGGATGTGCCCTGCATCACGCCGGGGACGTACGCGTTCCTCGGTGCGGCGGCGACGCTGTCGGGGATCATGCACATCACCGTCAGCGTGGTGGTCATTATGTTCGAGCTGACGGGCGCGCTGACGTATATCCTGCCCACGATGATCGTGGTGGGCGTCACCAAGGCGGTAAGCGAGCGCTTCGGAAAGGGAGGGATAGCGGACCGGATGATCTGGTTCAATGGGATGCCTTTCCTCGACAACAAGGAGGAACACTCCTTCGGCGTCTCCGTCAGCCAGGTCGTCACGAAGGAGGTGACGAGTCTGCCAAGCGAGGGACTCACGATTTCGGAGGTGGAGAAGATTCTAGACGAGACCAAGTTCATGGGCTACCCGATCATCGAGGACACCTCGTCCAAGGTCTTGCTCGGCTACATCGGCCGCACAGAACTACGCTACGCTATCGACCGCGCCCGGCGTGAGGGCCTCGTCTCCCCAACAGCGCAATGCTACTTCACGCCCCCCTCGTCCTCCTCGCGCTCAGCACTTCTCACATCCGCAGCAGCAAACGGTCCCGCCGTCACGTTCGACACCATCACCGCGACGGCAGGCGCATCGAGTATAGATTTCAGCCGCTTCATCGATCCCACGCCCCTTTCCGTACATCCTCGACTGGCGCTGGAGACGGTCATGGAGCTGTTCAAGAAGATGGGCCCGAGGGTCATACTGGTGGAGTATCATGGGAGACTTGTGGGGCTGGTGACGGTGAAGGATTGTCTGAAGTACCAGTTTAGGGTGGAGAAGATGGAGAATCCGCGGGATCCCGGGGGTGATGCGGAGACGGATCAGAGGGTTTGGGAGGGGTTGGGCAAAATTGGAGGATGGATCGGTGATGCTTTTGGCAGCCTCAGGAGAGGGAAATTGAGGCTTCCCAGCCCGACCACGGCGGGGAGACCGAATGGGCACGCTGGATTCGGTGATCGGGAAGATGATGGGAGGGAGGTCGAATTGGATGATAGATAGTTCTTTTTCAACGCATTGCTGTTATGACTGGCGTAGCCTTGAGCCATGAGTCCCTCTTCGCGCCACAATCTTCTCGACCGCATCTGCCTGTCTCAACTGCTCAAGACGTGTAGCAAGAGGGCAGCGCCATCTATCTATGTGTGCTGAGTCCGCCACGGAGGGCATCCTGTCACGAGCTGCAAAACTTTGCATCAAGCACGACTCCGGACTCCGCTCGGCCTTTCCGACTAGTTGGAACTGATCCACATCATGGCGGCTGACGACCAGTCTTGCGGACGAAGGAAACTCGCCCTGGCACGTAGGTTCTGACAGCTATTGCAACCTTCCTTGCGATGGAGCTATCACTGGCGATCGTTTCGCCCAATGATCCTCGCCTACCAGACGTCCTCCGAGTTGCCAATGTCAAGAAAGTGCTTGACATCGGTGCATACAGCCAATGGAAGGAAGACCCGGACAAGAAGCGCCTGCGCATTAAGACTTTCTCGGGTGGTGCCCTCGTCGCCAGCAAGCAATTCTTCCTCGATAATTTGATCAAGTACCCGTGACATCTCTTCCAGGTTGCAAAGTGGAACAAGCGTCTTCTGGAAGCGAACAAGGACCTCGTTCGCGATGTTGAATATCCTCGCACCGGTGTGATGGAGACGAAAGAGTTCTTGCCGTCTCAGGTATACGAGTCTTGGGCGTCTATCCCCGAGGGTCTTTACGAGCCGATTCGTTCATATTGTTAAGTGTTCAATCCAGATCGTGGTATCGGCGACATTAGCGGACTGCCAACGCTCACCTACAACATGGCAGAGGACGAGATCTCGATGGAGTCTCCGGGAAAGAACATCGTGTTGTCCAAGCTGACCATTGCGCAAAAGGTAATCGCCCACCGGCTTGAGATCGATCATTTGGGCCTTGATCGCACCGAAGAAGCCAACCGCAGAGCCGGCGAATACATCAGCACGGGAGCAAAGAACTACACGAACTTCGAGCTCAACCCTGGTATGCCCAACTATGTCTCCGTCGATGACGTCCGCCTGAAGGAGTTCACGAAAGAAAGCCGTCCAGGCATGGTCTTCTTCAAGCTGTATGACCTAGCTGCCTCTGCGGGTAAGGACAAGGAGGGGAAGCCATACCCCGTGGCTCGCTACCTGGCCGTCCGACTCACGCCAGCGAGCTTCAAAGCTGCTGAAGCTGCTGGTACGAATGTTCAGCCGAGCTTGACAGGTGTGTTTGAGGGGATTGTCGATATTACTGGTGGTGTTTTCTCCAATGTTTCGACCTCTGTGGCGAAGTTGTGGTGGCAGGGGAGAGGGACTAAAGTAGGCGCTGATGCCGAGTGCTGGGAGCCGGTAGTCCAGACTGCAGTTGATTCTCCTTTGTTCTGGAAGTGGTTGCCGACGAACGGAACGGTTACGGCAGTGATATTATGTTTTGCCTCTGAAAGAGCTACTCTCCTTTTCGATCAATCAACAGAATTCGGTGCCTGGTAGAATACCTCGCGAGTAATGACTTTAGCTATGAAGAATAAAATCGTGCATTGCTCTGCATATTCGCGGGAAATGGCTCGGCTCAAAATGTACTTTCGACGCGCAGATCTTGAAAGCGGGGCAAAATACCAGGTGCATCCAACGGTTCGCGATATCGTCTGCAATCGATTCTCTATAAAGGATCCGCATAGTCGTATCAACATGTTTTGTTAGTCTTTGGGATAGAATTGAAAGGTTGATCGATGATGACTCGGATGAATCTGAAATCATCGGAGCTGCTCCGGTACCCGAACGATCGCGTCGGCTACGCGCACCATCAATCTCATATGAAGAGCTAATTTAGCGCGATCTGACCAAGACATAGATTGTTTGCTTACAGCACAGATTGAGCACAATGCTCATCTGTATCAGCATGAACCCAGAGAGCCGTCTCGACGAACGCATTAATGGAACGAGATGGGCGTGACAATCTCGTCGGAGTCGCAGCTGGCGCCAATTATATTTGCAAGCACGCTCTTTGGCTTCATCTCCTTCGCCTTCACACTGGCCACAGCGCTGAGGGTGTTCTGGGACAACATGTATTAAGGCCCTCGACGATGGACATCTCGTGAGAAACTAATGCTGCTACAGTGCGACCTTTTTCGGTGCACCTTCCGAGATCAATGACATGCTTACAAATCTGCGTCAATCTCTCTATGAAGAAAGATCTAATCTTCGGCGGGCCCGGCAAACACTGCGGCGACGACGCGCCTCTGCTACAGGCAAACAAGATGATTTTGGATCGCATCGCGAAGGCCTGACTCCAGAAGACGCTATTCAGGCCATGAACGCGGCGGTCAAGAACATGATCAAATCGTTCAAGGCCTATGAGAAACGATTCTTGGTTGAAGGGCTAGAGGAGCCACGACGACGGAGAAACGACAAGGAAGATGGGCTAGGCTATAGCAGTGGTGGGCTTGGGGAAGACGACCATGCTGATTACCTGTACGCCACAAACAGATATCGAGATTGCACCTTCAAGCAGAGATTCATCTGGATTCGGTACAAAAGCAAAGTCACTGGGCTGATGGAAGCGATCATGAGGATCGAGGTGCGCCGAATAGGTACGTGAACCCCAGTGGATTATGGGTGATCGAATATCTCCGATCGCTAGCTCACACAACTCGAATCTTAGGCTTCCAGACGTCACATCTGGGCCTTCAGATGCGGCAGATGATGCACGACATGGACGATTTCCAAGATCGACTCGATGGACTCGATCGCATGGAGCAAAGGCTAAGTCGCATCGTCGGTGTGCGAAGGCTTGAGTGAAATGTCGTCAAAACTTGGGAGCAATGATCCTCATGCAAGACTGCACGATCAGCGGAGAAACCCAACCGCAACTGGAGCATAGCGTGGCATGAGATCACTCCGTAGAACTTCGGAAAAGGTCTAGAGCTTTCAGTGGCTACTAGCGAAGTCTGGCTGTCTGAATAGGTGCGCTGCTATATGATGGGTCGGATGTAGCGCGCTTGTTATGCGGTCGCGTACCAGATGTCCGGGCCAAACCCATACAGATGCACCCCGTCGCAGCGCTGCACGGGCATCAAGGTTCACTCAGGCTCGCCGACGTGAGTGACACCTTCAGATTCCATCCTGTCAACCCGCGTGGTGCGATTTCGTGACAGCTCGAAATCTCTCAGCTAGCGATAGGATACTCAGATCCTGGGGTCAAACTCACGGCCCATGCCAGCGGAAGCGAGTACACAGTCCTTCCCTCCACTAAGTTTGACCCTTGGTAAGGATCTTGTTGTGGCGGCCTCGAAAGACAGCCCAATCACGACGACTTTGTTCAGCCATTGTCACGTGCTTTGACATCTCCCAAGATCCTTGGCTTCTGGGCAGCTGCAGAGAAGCCTTCTTGGGCCGCTCAAAGCGGCTGGAATTGCTTGGACGCATGAGCAAATCCAAAGCTACAATCACGCAATAACTAGCGCAGATTCACCATATTCATCCACACACTTTTTCCACTGTGGTGGAGGTTGCGATCTGTGGACTCCATGCAACTTCGAGATCTTCCAAGCCGGCTATTTTCTCGTCTGTGTGCCCAGGTCCGCGAAGAATTGGCTCAAGGCGGTCCACGCCGCTTCCGCTGGCCAGTAACTCCAGAATATTGACATGTATGCTAAGACTCGTGGCTGAAGTCAAGACCGATGACAACATTCGACGGCGCAATTAACACTTGTGCCCAGACAAATGTGGAATCACACACATGGTATGCTGGTTCCGGTGCGTACGACGTAGGTATATAGAGGATGTCCCAGTCGCAAATTCTAGCTAGCTTTCATCGGGTCTTGTACCACTTCTCGGACCGTGCACTGTACATTGAACAGTGATTCTGAGATGAAAATGGGTCTAACCGAGACTGACCAGAAAGCGCTTGACGCTGGCGTGCTATCGCCAGATGTCTCCAATGATGCGGTTCTGGAGGCATTGCCAGAGGTAGACTGGTCTCCTGAGGAAGAGAAGAAGGCCAAGTGGAAGTAAGTATTGGATATCAGGATGTATAATGCAAATTGCTGATGCTCGCAATAGGTTGGACTGCATCATCATGCCAATCCTGACTCTTGGCTTCTTCTGCTTGCAGCTCGATCGTGGCAACATCTCCAATGCTATCACTGACAACATGATGGAAGATGTCGGCATCAACCAGGACCAGTTCAACGTTGGCCAGCAAATGTTGTCTCTCGGCATCGTGCTATTCGAAATTCCATCGAACATGATTCTCTACCGCGTTGGTCCCGGCAAGTGGCTCACGCTGCAGCTGTTCCTTTTCGGTGTTGTCTCGACCTTCCAGTCTTTCCAGAACAACTATGGCTCGTTCATCGCCAGCCGTCTGCTGCTCGGCATCACCGAGTCTGGCTTCATTCCAGGTGGTCTTTGGTATGTCTCATCGCGAGTACATCTTCAGCCCTGGTGCTAACGTCTGATCATAGGACCCTATCAACATGGTACACTCGTACTGAAACCGCTAAGCGCGTGATGTTCTTTTACTTCGGTAACCAGTTCGGACAGGCCTCGTCCAAGCTGCTTGCATACGGCATCCTCCACATGCGTGGCGTTGGCGGAAAGCCTGGCTGGTTCTGGCTCTTTACTCTCATGGGGGCTTTCACTATCCTCAGTGGTTTCATCTTCGGTCTTTTCCTCCCAGACTCATTTAAGAACCCACATAGCACCTTTCTGCCAAAGGTCAATATCTTCACCGAGCGCGAGATCCACATTCTCCGCACGCGCGTTCAGCGTGATGATCCCATGAAGGCCAAAAAGAAGAAGAAGATTGGTGCCGATGCTTTCAAGCGCGCTGTAAGTTGCCACGTCATCTTCCTGTCATAGAACCTCACTGACACAATGCAGTTCTTGAACTGGCGCCTTTGGATCCATTTCTTGATCACTCTTTGCAACAATGGCCCTCAGCGTGCCTTCGACACCTATTCGCCGTCAATCGTCAGCAGCTTCGGTTTCAGTGGTCTGAGCGCTAATGCCCTCGCATCAGTTGGTCTCTTTCTGCAGATCCCTACCTCATGGACATTCTCCTGGGTCTCGGACCACTACAACAAGCGAGGTCAGACTGTGATTGCTGGCTTCAGCTGCCACTTGCTGGGCTATATCTTCAATCGTATCTTCACGGAGCTTGCGGGTCGCAGAGGTGTCAAGTACTTCGGTGTAGTCTGGACGCAGACTTTCGGTACCTTCTCGCATCCACTCAATATCGCTTGGCTGTCCTTGACCTGCGATGACTCCGAGCAGCGTGCTCTCGCCATGGCCGGTGTCATCATGGGTGCCAATATTGCTGGCATCTATGGCGCCCAGATCTTCAGACGGGACGACCGACCTAAGTACCGTCGTGGCTTCAGCATTGCCTGCGCTGTCCTCGCCGTCGGTCTTGGTCTTGCTATCCTCCGCTTTGTCGACGAGCAAATTCAGAAGCGTCGCAACAAGAGGAAGGCGCTGTCCGATCGCTCTGCTTCAAGCGATGCTGAGAACTACGACAAGGCCGCTGTCCCTCCAAGCGACGATCTTCCAGCTTTTGTTGTGGGCAGTCCACGTCGACCGTCAGTTGAGAACCGCATCTAAGGCATTGCCAGTGGAACATTGTTAACGATTGTGCGCAGTGAAAATGATGTTTGAGCGTCGGAGTATGGTAATGGAACATGAGTATTCCTTAGCCGCGTGCATCACGTGCAGTGCTAAGTATCAGGTCGGATTTCTCAGGTCATTTCTCGGGGCCGTGGCTTTATGATCTTCTGCTGGGAGATGATGAAGTAAGATGCGAGGTACATGTAGATACATAGTTGAACATGTCGCCCTGTTAGCCAGTTCTTCACCGTGCAACTTGCTGTTACTCTGCCGCGGCGTACCTGGTTACTAGAAGCCGATGCTCGGTCTACACAGCGGAGAGCTGCTCAGCAACACCAAGAGCTCGTTCCATGACATTGACGAGCTTTTCTGAAGCTGGATGGAATTGCGGGACCTAGCGATGGCTACCACGTGTCGTTTCTAGCGTGCAATGCCCGACTATGTATGCGCGCAGTCGGAACGACACATTCGTCAGTCAGTTGCTCCGAGAAAGGTTACATGCATACGCCTTCATCAGGCACATGCAAAGATGCACAAGGATTACCGTTGGGGCTCGAGAACATCTCGACCCTGCAATTTGTACGTGTCGCAGTCGAGTCGAGCTCTGCGATGATCGGTCTGGAGAATGCCTGCTGGAGATGTCAAAGCCCTTGATAGGTATTGGTGCCGCAGGTCAAAATCCCGCGTCGTCTGGCGCACTTTCGCGCAGTCCAATGGCAGGTCCGAGGATTGAGCGTTCCGGCTGGTGGAGAGATAATTCGCGGCTCCGACGACGCCAATGCAACCTGAGCACCAAGCATGTACAAATCAGCTGCCATTTCTGACCATGCGTATCAGTACTAGATCTCAGCTACTTCAATTGTATGTAGATTGATTCGTTGCAGCAAATCTGATCGCAGTCAGCGAGGTATACTGTCAGGGGCCCGGAGCCTCCCGCCAGATGCCGAGACCGTGCTAGACCAGGTGCGCTTGCATCATCATCGTCCTTGGGATGCGCGAGGGTTACTTCCCATGTACAGTACTCCACCAGACCACTGCACCTTCCAATTGACGCTCGTAAAGTGCCTCAGCGCTCGTCGCTTGTTGCCGAATCGTTCACAGGCACGATGCTCCTGACCAGCAATCTGCACCGAACATCCAAACCGTATGCTTTGCGCAAAACAGATCTTAGTGGCTTCTTTTGGGTATACACACTCCTCTGAAACAGACCCCTCTCGATATCGTCTCGCGTGACGGCAAGATCGCTGCCACATGTAGAGCGTTATTTACTTGGGACGGGTGGAGGCTATACATCTCTCTTGGGTCGCTGTTACATGTATACGCAGATCCACGGTACTGAAATTGGTCCTCAACGTTCAACCTTATAGATTGACCCGCCCGCCCAAACGATTTGTACCGGCGCACGATTCGCGAGACACACCAGAAGCTGAACATGGAGAACAGACGAAAATGGCAGGATAAATATTGGTGGTGGCGAGGTGCACAATCTGCGGTTTTCTTCTATGCGCAATTCGGCCCTTGCTTAGCATGGCGGGAAGGCAAGCGGCAGAAGAAGCAATGGAAGCAAGAAAAGAAGGAAAGGACGATGTACGCGGAACAATCTGGCATATTAAGACAGCCGCAAGCGCACGAGATCAATCCAGCCTGGGAAGAAGAGATTCGATTAGGTCCTGGGCCTGTGAAGAAGGGAAGGAAGCGAGCAGACACGAAGGACACAATGAGCTCAGAGGTTGACGGTAGTCTCAAAGACTTCATTGGCGACAGCGAAGAGCGCCCAATGTACTGGAATGCCAAGCGATTCCAGCGACCAGACGAGGAGATCGTCTATGTAGATCCAACGACGGAGAGGGATAAGATGGAGTATGCGCCGCCTGGCTTGATACGGAGAGGATCGAGCGTTGGGGTCGGTGCTTGGATGGTCGATACGAATGAGCCGCCGCAGAAGCCCAGGAGAACGTATACGCCTACAGCAAGCATGCCTCCAGTCAACGAGCTGCACCCGCCTGTAGTCAGCCCAGTGCCGTCCAAGAGAGAGAGTCGAGCTTGGATGACAGCCCCACCGCCATCTGCTGCATTCATGCACGGCAAGAAAGGGGTCACAACTCGGTCCAGAAGCGGCAGCGGCAACACCAGCGTGCAGAGTGCGGACGCGCGATTGAACCGACATCTTGGAAACAAGATCCTCGACGAGGAATTGGAAGCGGGCACTCAATTGCCGATGGGTACCAACGTCAGGCCATCATCTCGTCGGATGAAGAGCAGCGAGGGCATTGAGCTGCCTGCAGCACAGCGAACAAATTTTACCTCGCCATTCCGATTGGTGCGAGAGAAGACTCCACCGTCGCCCATGAGGGCACGCGAAAGGAGACCGGCACCATTGCGCCTGAAGTCCAACCAGTCAGCGAAGACGACTTCGACCAGAAAGCTGTCTGACACTGAATCCGGGACTTCCTCCAGCTCCGAGTCCTCGAAGCGGCAGAGCAGAGCACCAGCACGATACCAGTCAATTACGAAAACACGAATGAATGCAAGATCCGCTCTGAACTCGAACCCTGTCTCTCCGCCTGTGCAATCGAAGTCGCACGTGGCATCCGAATCCACGTCCACGTTAGCTTCGACCAAGTTCTCACCGAGCTCAACATTGCAGCCAGCCAAAGACAGCGCGACGTTGACACCACCGACTGCATCTCCGCCTGTGAGAGATGATTACACGCCTTCGCCGCGCAAGCAAAAGGAGAATCGGTCGGGTCGTGCACCGCTACTGGTGAAAGATTCAAGCCTACATGTCCTGCAAGACGTCGTCGATCCGCATGTATTGCTTAACAGCAAGTGGGTGCGAAGTCCGGTCATCGAAGCGCGGGTACCTCTTCCAGCAGGCGGCGACAGTCCGGTCATCGAAGCGCGGGTACCTCTTCCAGCAGGCGGCGACAGTCCGGTCAAACTCAAGGAGAACGACAGTCCGCCGAAAGTTCTTCAAACTTCGGCAAAGGAGCAACTGCTGATGGAGAGTCGAAGATGGAGCTGGACGGCGTGAGAATGAGAGGCTACCGCGCACGCACACGGCGTGAGAAGCGAGGAATGACTGTAAGATAGTGATGTTTATGAAAGAAGCATGGAGATAGAGGAGTGGCGATCGAATTATTTTGCATTAGCGTAGGCGTTGGTATGTGCCAAATTACAATGTCATTCCTGATGTTGAACCCGTTTCTCGGCACCATTCGTTCAAAAGCTCATCTCTGCCAACTCTCAATTCTGACTGAGTACTGCCATGCTCAAGCTCGTGCAAAATATCTATCACGCAAGATCAACTTCATACGGCCTCATCAAGTGGCATCTTCGGCATGTTCTCTTAATCTTCCCAAACACTGCGTTTTGCTTTCTCTTCATCGTCCTTTGCTTTGCGCGCATCATCACGTCTTTGCTTCTCCTTCTCTTTCATTGCTTTGTCATATTCACGTTGCTCTTCCGTCCTCCTCGGAGCTCTCACTCCAAGTCCACCTGCTATCAGTCGTGCTGCGACGCTTGTCGTCTTATCTGGTCGCCTCTCTGGAGTTCTTGTCCCTCGCTCTCGGCTCGGCTGCACCGAGCTGTATGGATCTGATTTAAGCTGCTCGCCGCGCGGTCCATATGCTGTGTTTGGAATATCTGGAGTCGTAGGCGAGGCTGGCGTTGGCGGCGGTACATGTGGAGGGTCATTTGTCTTCATTTGCGCCAATCTCTCCTCAACGCCCGTCTCTTCAGTCTCAGTATCTGAGCCGGAATCTGCATCTTCCCACGAGTCTGCGACGGCCTCCACTTTCTTTCCCTTATGCTTTGGACTCGTTGATATCGTGAGCTTCGAGAGTTTCGTCAGGTCATCGGCGCTCGGCCGCGTCGGTAAAGACATCTTATCAGTGTGCTTCGGCCAATGCTGTCACGGATCTTCAATGACGAGGCTAGAGCGCTGGAAGAGATTTGTCAAGAGCTAGGAACCAAGAATGATGTTTCGGTGTTGAATAATGAGTGCGAACGAATGTAACACAAGGCGAACGAAGGTGTGCCCACGCGAACTATTGGGGCATTTGCGGACGGGAACAGGTCCTTGAATGTGACTTTTAACGATCCTACCTGAAGAACCACAGCTACTACCATGATGCCCTAGGATCGTGTGACGTATTTCAGGGTATGCTCAGGGGAAGCGGGGATACTACCTTATTGTGGCTTGCGCGTTTGCGGGGTGGTGCATTCCCTCAATCTACGATCATTGGAGCGCATATCTGAGGTGCTCGTGCATTGGAAAGGTACACAACAGAAGCATGTGCGTCCAGCAGCTTTCATGAGATGTGTTGTCTCACAGCATCGGCGACAACATCGCCATATGAATGCCGGGAATATGCCGACGCTCGGACGCTCGAGTCAATTTTGAGATAGCCGAAGTAGCCTTTATCTAGCTGGATCTCCGCCTTCGGCCTCACGATAGCTTTTATAACCTGGGCGATCCCGAAGTAAATTGGCCGGTACTTGTCGTCACCGCTTGGAGAGATCGAGAATTCTCATACACATTCCTTTCTTCCTTCTGCTTGCTTCAATTGCTGCATTGATTGCCTTCACGCGGCATATTAGCGTTCGTGACGCTTTAGCCGAGCTTGGATCACCGCCATCATGCTGTGTAATCAGTGCCGAAGCTCGTTGAAAGTGCAATTGCGCAAGTCAATCGCTTCAAACCGCTCCTATGCTAGCGTATCGCGTGGAGCGTACGACGAAACGATCAAGAACCTGAAAATTGGGAAGCACACGCGTGTAATCTTCCAAGGTTTCACTGGCAAGCAGGCCACGGCAAACGCGAAAGAGTCTATAGAATGGGGCACAAACATTGTTGGTGGTGTGAGACCAGGCAAGACTGGAGAGCATCTGGGATTGCCTGTGCTACCTACTGTGCGAAAGGCAATGGAGGAGCTCAAGCCGGACGCGACGGGCATCTATGTGGCAGCACACCAAGCGCCGGCTGCTATTGAGGAGGCAATCGAGGCCGAGGTGCCTCTCATTGTGGCAGTAGCAGAACACATCCCACTGCACAATATTATGAGGGTATGATCTTGCGTATACGGAGATGCTCATATGCTTACTTCGGCTTCTCAGATCCACCAAATGCTGAAGACACAGAACAAGTCGCGACTTGTAGGAGCAAATGCACCAGGGATAATTTCTGCGATTGGCAGCTGCAGGATCGGCTTTCAACCGCTTATGACCTACTCACCAGGTCCAATCGGTGTCGTCGCAAAATCAGGCACTCTTAGCTACGAGACTGTGGCATCCTTGACAAGAGCTGGCATGGGACAGAGCATATGCATCGGCATGGGGGGCGACGTCATTGCCGGCACTGACTTCATTGACGCGCTAAAGATGTTTGAATCAGATGATGATACGCAAGGCATCGTTCTTGTTGGTGAAGTGGGAGGTACTGCTGAGGAAGAGGCGGCAGAATGGATTAAGGACTACAAGAAGCGGGTCAAGAATCCGAAGCCAATCTCAGCACTTGTCGGCGGTATTTGTGCAAAACCGGGCAAAGTCATGGGCCATGCTGGAGCTTGGGCAGCACCAGGTGAGGGCTCAGCATTGGACAAGTGGAAGGCACTGGAGAACGCCGGCGTGACCATGGTCGATCATCCCGAGAAGTTCGGTCCAGTCATGAAGCACTTAATGAACACCGGCTCGACGTCAATCTCCAGCTCCGTTGGCGCGACCGCTGGCCAACGACGAGGTTACCACACCATGAGAACGAGACCACAAGTGAACCAAAGGACGCTTCAGACCCAGCAGCGGAGATCTTTGCATTTGCGAACTGACCAGGCGTCAGATCTGCTTAAGCAATACGGCATCGAGACTGTGGAGGCACCGAAGGAGGAGAGCGACTCGAGGCTATTGGTCTTGACTGTCGCTAGAAGCGCCCGGTCGCCCAGCATCATCGTCTCACCAACGACCAAGGACGATGCGGTCCACCAACGCTCAGTCCACATTCCATATGACTATGAAGCTGGTCCACAGTCAGAGCAGCTTAAAGAAGCTCTGAGAGTTCTCCAGTTGTCCTCAGCATCTGCGCCTGTCCAGGCCGCGGCGTCGGAACTCATCAAGAAGATGGCAACGCTATTCAAGGAGAAGGAGGCGGTATCTCTCGAGGTACGCCTCAGCGCGTCAGGTGCCGAGCCAGCGCTGTCTGTATACGCACCAAACTTCACATTCGATGATGCAGCATTTCGCTCAACGAAAAGACATGAAGATCTTCATGCACTACGCGACACAAGCCTCGAAGACCCCACTGAGCTTGCTGCAGAGCCAGATGGAATTGTCTATGTCAAGCTTGTTAAGCCTACGCCAAATGGTGAGGAGCGCAATATTGGGACCTTGGTCAACGGTGCAGGCCTGGCTATGAACACAGTCGATGCACTTGAGACATACGGCGGCTACTCGACCAACTTCCTTGACACCGGCGGCAAGGCAACGTCGGAAACAGTAAAGAAGTCATTTGAGCTCATACTTCGAGACGACCGGGTCAAAGTCATCTTTGTCAACATCTTCGGCGGTCTTACGCTCGGCGATATGATTGCACGTGGCGTGATTCTTGCGTTCAAGGAGCTTGAGATGTCAAAACCTGTCGTGGTCAGGATACGAGGCACCAACGAGGCCGAGGGCCAGAAGCTGATCGCAGAGAGCGGATTGAAGCTGTTCGCTTACCAGGATTTTGCTGACGCGGCGAAGAAGGTCGTGGAGCTCACTAAAGCATGATTGTACAGGCGATTGTAGAATATGCGATGCTAGATCACTTAGATTTGTAGCGAGAACGTCCATTGCAGGCGCACGACGGATGATCGAAATCTATTCATTCACGTTGATCGTCTATTCTGCCAGTTTTCTATCGTCCGTGTGCCTTCTGCAATAACTCTTTGACTCCGGAGTCTGGTTCCTTAGCAATCTCAGCTTCCAGAACTTCAGCTTTCATTATAGCCTTGTGGAATAATGGACTATGCACATTCGCAAATGCGACCATCGCTTGAGCACGCGCTCGTCGCACCGATTCCATGTACGCATTGCCATCGTGCTGGAAGAACAGCTTCGAGATCAGATCTGCAAGACTTTGAACGTCTTTCTCCTCCAGTTTGCTCGCAGCACCACTATCAATCTTCTCAAAAAGCGCTTCCATGCTTGTGAATGTAGTGAGCTCAATGCCTCTCAGCCGAACCGCAGAGATCTTCAGCATAAGCGAGAGGACCGTTGTGAGGCGCTCGTGGAGTTCCGAGGCTGTATAGCCGGAACTCAACGTGAGTGATTTCTCCAGCGCCTCGATGCAGCCGACTAACGTGTTCTCACGACGCTTGTCTTCAGCATAGGCGTCCTTGCCATCCACGTCCATTTTCTCGAGATATGAAGATACCATGTCTTCGATCACAGGCTCGACGATCGGTACCACTTCGTTATGCCAATCCGTCTTATCGACATCACCGAAAGCTTTTGCCACAGTACCCAGACTTGGGATCGCGAACCGCTGGTAGTCCTTGTTTTGTCTCTTTGCTTCGCGCAGTGCAATCTGTGGTTACCGTTAGCGAACTGCCCATCATGTCAGAATTTGTACCCAACAAACCTTGACGACTTCTGGAGAGATCTTCGTTCGGAATCCCCCAGCTTGCACGTTATCCGCGAACTTAGCAAAAGCTTGGACAACCACTTCCTTGCCGTCCCATGTCTTGCCATCGATTGCTTTTCGCAACGCAGGCCAAAGAGTGGCAGCTTGATCTTCAGCAATCCCATCGTAGCCTTCTGACAGGGTCGTCGTGGCATCGGCTGTGGCGCGAGCGGCGGAGTGCTTAAGATTCCATCTGGGCGAGTCCATCAGGTCTACGCACATGGTCACAATCTCTTTCAGGTATAGCGAGACAGTCCTCAGAGCAGCTCTGTCCTCCCAAGTCTTGCTATTCAGGTCATTGATAGATTCTTGCCCATCATGCTTCGCGATGAAGACGAATGGCAGAATCTCCGCGGCGAAGTCGTTGAAGCGGTCGGGATTGTTCTTTGAAAAGGCGCGAATGATGTCAGCTGAGACGGCGCGATGCTTTTCGTCCTCGTCCTCGATGTAGAGCTTCTTTGCGTGATTGACCAGTCGCATTACCTGTTTGTCTGTTGCAAGCTTTGCGAGGTAGCCCGAAGCTGCAGCATAATTGCTGGATGCCGTTTCGTTGCGATCCAATGAGTACTTCTCAATCAAGCGGAGGAACCTGCCTACGTGCGGTTTGAAGGCTTCGCGGTGACGCAGAGTTAACGACACCAAGACAGTACCGCAGGCAAGTTTAGTTGGCAGCCCAACAGCAGCTTTCATGGCTTTCTCGATTGAGAATGCAGCCTTCTCCATCGTCTCAGCGTCCACGATGTCAAAGCAGCGCTCAAGTGCTTCCATCACCGGATTGTTCCTCACAGCGTTCAGGCGTATGTGATCCAGATCGGTCTCGGAGATCTTGTACTTCTCGGCATTCATATGCAAGTAGTTGGCCGTGCCTCCTTCCATATCCGTAAAGAGCGCAAGCATGCGCTCTACAAGGTCAGGGATGAATGGCCTTAGAGCTTCAGGCCGTGCTTTCTTGACGATCTCGAGTATAGTGTGGAGGGAAAACCCGACAACATCCTTTGCCGACGACTCGAGGCCCGAGCCAGAGAGCAAGAAAGGTAAGACATGCTTCAGCATCGCTTCGGCGCTCTTGGTCGAGGTCTCGCCAGCCTCAAGATTGCGCACCAGGATCTGACTCAACACGCGCGCCAACTTCGCTGCGGAAGTACGAACAGACGCCTTGATGTCATCCATGACCTTGAAACAATTGCTCCACACGTCGGTCAAGTACTTCTCGTATCGCGAGAGCTGCCGGCCTTGTACAAGGTCTGATATTGCTTCACAGCAAGCTTGTCGCACTCTCCATTCTCTGCTCAAGATACTGCCGAGAAGATCTTCCATGATCTGGTCAAAGTACTTGTCGATAGTCGTGCTCGAATCCTTTACTAGCGAGTTCCAGATGTCTGTCATGGAGCGCTGCACATTCGGATTGGGGTCAAATCGATATCGGAATAGCTTTGTGTAGAGCTTCGGGTTCTCGGACAGGTAGCCGCCAACAGAAGAGTCCGACAGGATGTTCTTCAGTCCACTATGTGCGAACGCAGCTCGATTCGACCACATGGCATTGTTCGCAGCCAGCGACATGAATTGATACACCAATCCTGGATTGCCGATCTCCGACGCCAGACTCAGAATGTCTTTATAAGTCGTGATTGAGTTGTCGCCATCCCCAGTGCGGAGTGCACCCGGGTCAAATAAGGTCGTCTCAGCATCCACGTTACCGCCACCGAGATTGCTCTTATCGCTTGAGAACGACATCATGAGATCACGGACGAGGCGATCACGCAACTCTTTGTCACCCTTCTCGTAGACAAGGCCAAGCCCTCGGGAAGCTGCTTCTTGTACCAGATCGTCCCGCTCGGAAAGCGAGTTGCCAAAGGCTGACTGGCAAGCCCGTAGCCTTTCCTGGACTTCCGGCAGGTGACCACAGAATTGGACTAGGCACAATAACCAGATGACGGAAGCTTTGCGCAATGCTGGTTTCGATGCACGGCAATTCTTGATGACTTGTTCGAGCACTCGCCGCAGAGTCGCGGTCTTCTCGTTCTCTGGCATGGGCAGTCCAACGTCCATATCGAGTTGCAATGCTGTTGTCTGCCATCCGCATGACATGCAACACAGTGCTTCACCAACAGCGAAGTGAGCGCCGAGCTCGCGCACCTCATGCAGCTCATACAGCTTCTTCTCCAGGTAGTGCAGGTCGTCATCTTCAGCGTCTGTCTCTGGTATGAAGACGCTAAATCGCCCGAGTGCTTTGATCGCCTTCTCGTTACCGCCCTTGGCCTTCTCGAAGATGTGATCGATCGTCTCTAGAGCTTCTTTCGTGTCCAGAGATAGTTTGTCCTTGTAGACGCAGAAGATGCTCAACTGCTCGACAGCTACGTAGGCTGCGTCCAGAAGTGTTTGATCGTTGCTCGACTTCAGGACTGTAGAAGCTATGGCCGTGAGCCCTTTCGAGATTTCAAGCAGCTGTTCGTTCCATCTGTCACCTGCCAGACTCAGTCTTGCAAGTGAATATGCTAACGCTTTCATCGCTCCATTAACCACATTGATGCCCGCACCAATGGCAGACTCATGGCCCCTGACTGTGCTTAGAAGCTGACCGAGGATTGCCAAAATTTGCGAGCTCTGTGAGGCGAAAGTTATGATGCCAAAGGCTTGTGCTGCAGCGCCTCTGATCAGGTGGTCATTCGTCTTCAACGACGGCAGAACGCGCTGTATACTCAATTCGCTATCCTGCAAGATCGTCTTGGGGCAGATTGATAATGCTTGCACAAGGAGGTCTTGACATCCCATCAAGGCGACGGCGTTCGTGCCTTCTCTCCAGATGACGGCTTCAAAACATATGCCTAGGAAGCCTCGAAATGCTGCCACAGCTTTTTCGTCCGCATCGTCAAGACGTCTGATATACTCTTTCAGAGCACTCCGGATTGCAAGATCTTGCTTTGCGCCGTTCTCGATCTTTCGTTCCCATTCGGCATCAATAGGCAAGAACTCTTCCTTGTGCTCAAGTGCTTCATTAACGAAGATCCGCCAGCAGAATGCTAATGCTGTGCCAATGGCATGTGGATATCGCTTCATGAATGCCTCAAACTTCTCGTCTGGCGCAGTAGCAGATGACGTCCCGAAGAATTGGTCGAATGCTTTACGAAAAGTCGGGAACATGACTTGCGGCCTTGACTCCGTGCGATTTGGTCTTGTCCATAAGTCCTTGCGGTCAGAATTGAGCATGCTGAACCAGTATGGATCAAGACCTTTCTTGCCTTCCTCCACGACCTCCATCTTTTCATTTGCCGCACCGCCGGCGGCGAGAATGTCGATCCATCGTCCAATGGTATTGTGGTACGGCAGACACCTATTCGCGAAACGTGCTGCGATATAGCGTGTGCTTCGGCGGCCGATCTCTGCAGCCGAGCCATCGTCTTCCACATATCGATAAAGTAATTCCGAAAGATCGTCCACTGTAGCTCGCGTCGTGTGATCTGACATCTCAGTATCACCATCCACCTGCACTGGTGATGAAATTTCATCCTTGTAAATATGTGAGAAGGTATCAATGGACATAGCCAGGGCATGCTCAATCGCTAAAGATGTATCACGGCCCGACCCATCTTCACTCAAGCTTCGAAACAACCAGTCGAGGAGCGCAATGTCCTCGACACTGCCAGCTTTTGCACATGTTCCGATCATTTCGTAAGCATTCCTCCTCAGAGTCAAATCCTGCTCTCTGTTCTTCGGACTAGGCCAGCCTTGATCTAGCTGGATATACTGCTGCATCATCGCGATGATCTGTGGAGCAGCTTGGCGTAGGTTATGCTTCTTGCCATCTCGCAGGAAGAAATTTGAGAACTGGAAGATAGCCGTATGCAGCTTCGAGGCTTCGCGTCCTTTCAGCACGCCTGAAATGCCATGCTCAACGACACGTACACATTCCTGTGGAAAGGCGGTGGCCGAGATTTTCGAACGTTGAAGCACGCCTAAGATCTTAATTTGTAGGGGTGGAGCTGCTGCTGCTCGTCCTTCGGTGCCATGGTATACATCAAACAATCGCTTGATGAATGCAGTGTCGCTCATGTCGACATCCGCAATTGCATGCTTAAGCAGATCTTCCCCACGACTGGCGATATCTGAGTCTCGATGTGCAGAAGCGAGTAATGCAGGCATAAATCGTTCGTCATCGTTGAAGGCGCCTGTGGAGAGCAACTTCAGGACCAGCAGCTTCGTGCTCTTGAAAGACATGCCTCCAAGCGATTTTGGATCCCAGACGCTTGGCTTGTCAAAACACATCAGGAACTTGCGCTCGTCCTCTGTCACACCGGGCATCCGTCTGTCTCTGTCCGTCTGCTCTGCTGCTTCTGGAACATGTTGTCGCATTAGAGCATTTGGCTCAGGTGCTCTAACGAGCTCGAGCAAGATCAGCTTCTCGAACCATGAAGAAAGTACCTTCGCGTCTGTGTCGGACAGGTTCCAGGTCTTTCGCAGCTCGTCCTCGTCTTTACTCCCTCTCCTCGGGAATTCGTAATTGTGCAAAGCTTGCAGAAACAGATTGAAGAACGTAGCGCCTGCTTGATCCTGCTCATCCTGGACCACACTTGCGATGCCCTTCACCAGACCCGGCACCAATTCATGTTTGTCCTTCTCACTCAGCCGCTTGAATCCTTGCTGTGCATAGAGGAGATCAAAGTGCTTCACCAGCTTCGAGTCGGAGTCCTTGAACTGTGCGAGTAATGCCGCGACGGGCAGTTCGACCGAAGGTGACTGGACACGGGTATTCAGATGCTGGCAAATGGAGATGACTTTATTTCTGACGCTCAGATGTTCGGAAGCGAGCTTGAGAAGAAGTGGAGCCAGATATGTCTTCAGCAAAGTCGAGAGCTTTGTGTCGCTATCAGAAAGGGCGATCCGCAGCTCGACTTTGTCGACCAGAGACAGCTCACGCTGCTCAGTAGATGGCGTTGTCATCTCGATGATGACGAAGAGGACTCAGATTCGTGATGCTATGATGTGTTCCTCATGTTTTGTCCCTCGAGCGATTCGTATTGTCTCAAGGTGTCGTTTGGATAGAAGGATGGAATCTTATCGTAATTCGCCACAGGCAAATGAGGTGCACGCGTTCTGGTTGCCGCCAGGCAGTGGCGATGCGCAAGCACGACACCGATGTCGAGACCCACTTTTCTTCTGGTCCATCTTGAATCTGTTTTATCAGCCCTACGGGTCTTCA
Organism: Scolecobasidium constrictum UM 578; assembly: GCA_000611715.1. Classification (NCBI taxonomy): domain Eukaryota; kingdom Fungi; phylum Ascomycota; class Dothideomycetes; order Venturiales; family Sympoventuriaceae; genus Scolecobasidium; species Scolecobasidium constrictum. The sequence continues at coordinate 3,576 of AZYM01000334.1, read as the reverse complement.
CGATACGATACATGACAGGGCAATCTGGCTTCAGGGACAGCTGAGAACTGGATCGCGTGCCTCAAATTATCTTCGTCTTTTGTTAAGTCTCACCGTCTCTCGTTTCATTTAAGGCTTTCCGATGCAGCTATCAGATCTACGCACACTAAGGAGCAGCAATGGACCTTGATCCGCATGAAGAACCCGAGCTGGACTCGTTCAGCTTGATCCTCCCATTGCCTTATCGAGTCGCGCTCATAATAATTCTAGGTACAGCAATTCGAACACAATTATGGTTCTTTCTCTGACCTTGACATAGGCGTGTGGGCATGGGGCGCAAACCTACACTACCTACATCTCGTCAAAATTGTTCGTTGTTCTTCAATTGAAGCCGGCGCAAAGCACATCTAACGTCACGATAGGATGTACCCTCCCTCATTCGCTATCCAGGCCGCCAATCCGCGTCACACTTCTCGCACCACCATTCCTGCTATCGCCTTGCGACACTACTAAGCGTACCGTTCGCTATGTCTCTCATCCTATTCTGGCTCTTTACGCACGGCAATGCCTCACTGGTGCTGTCATGGCAGCTTCTGCCTAATCTCTACCTTCTCATACTGGTAGCATGCTTCTTCCTTCCATTCAGCATACTGTCTGGCAATGGAAGATCACGCTTCCTCACGACTCTTCGGCGAATAAGCATTGGTGGCATAGCAGAAGCGCAGGATGGCAAGTTTGGCGACATCCTCATGGCTGATGCCTTGACGAGCTATGCAAAAGTGCTCGGAGATCTGTTTGTGGCACTGTGCATGTTCTTCTTTGGCGGAAAGAGCTCAACTGGAAAACCAGACAGATCATGCGGTGGCCAAGTTCTGGTGCCATTGATCATTGCCATACCCAGCATGATCCGACTGCGACAGTGCTTGATCGAGTACGGAAGAGTGCAGAAGGCGAATAGATCTGGCACGCTCAGCGGACAGGGGTGGGGCGGCCAGCATCTTGCAAACGCGCTCAAGTACTCGACTGCGTTTCCGGTCATCATACTGAGCGCCATGCAAAGGAATTATTCGGATGGCAAATACGGCTTGAGCGAAGCAGGCTTGTTCAGGCTGTGGTAAGGGCCCTCCGCTTCAATTTGACTGATCATCACTGACGGCGTGACCAGGCTCTTCTTCGTCTTTCTGAACTCTTTCTATTCTTTCTACTGGGACGTTGCCAAAGATTGGGATCTCACCCTATTTTCCGAGGCTCGCAATGACCCAGACCACCCTTGGGCGCTGCGACGGCATCGCTTCTTTCATTCAAACAGCATGTATTACTATGTGATCGTGATCGATCTATTGCTCAGGTGCACATGGAGTTTCAAGTTAAGTCCTCACTTGGACCACTTTAATGATTTGGAGGGTGGCATTTTCTTGATGGAAGTCTTGGAGGTGTTCAGACGATGGGTCTGGATCTTCTTCAGAGTTGAAACGGAGTGGGGTGAGTACTTTTTGACTTCTTTCGGATCTGCTGATCGTGGCTAATGTTCATGCAGTACGCAATAATCGTGGCCCCATCACAGAAGACGCAGGTGTACTTCTGTCTGAGTTTCCAAAGGACCATGAATCCGATTGAGCAGAGTCTCAACCACTACACGTCTTGTGGTCCTGCAACTCGGCACGTCACCAGCGCCTCTTCAGACCCACAGAGCACGACTCGGATTGTGATACGAGGCGACGGTTATTCGAATGGCAAACGCGGCAGTACCTCACGAGCTACGAGCTTCTCGAATACGCTCCACAGCTATTCGAGTACCCTCCACGATAGCCTTGTGCTCGACAGCATGTATCTGCCCCTCCATATCATCGAGCTTGTCGTGATTCGGATGGCTCAGCTCGATGGGCTGCTGCAATATCGGCTCACCCATGTCCACCTCAGAGATTACCTTGCTGCTGTCAGTACCTGATCGGAATCTAGACCATAGATATGCGAAAGACATACGTAATGTATCATGACACCCGTCTGGGTGATCTTGCCATCCATGAAATCCTTGTGCGCCCTCTCTATGGCATTAGCGCCATTGTACTGTCCTCGCAGCGCTACATACGCGACATTAGCGTGTTTGCTTGAATTTCACATCGAGGATGTGCACCTACCAGGGTGCAAATTTATGATTGCGACACCTTTGTTCTCCAAGGGCTCCAGGAACATTGGGCTGAGTACATGCATGAATCCAGCGCAGACGATCAGATCGGGTTCATCCTTCAATATAAGCTCAGCCAAATCCTCATCGTATTCCTCGCGTGCTTTCTGGTCATCCTTTCCCTCGTACTTTCTCTTGTAAGAAAGAAGATTTTTGTACTCAGTCGGAATACCGGCATTGCTGGCGCGAGTGAGTCCATAGGCGCCTTTGCGATTCGAGATCACCCGGATAATAGTCGTGTTAGTGAGTTTCTTGTCCACATCGTCGATGAGTGCTTGCAGGTTCGAGCCATTGCCCGAGATGAGGACTGTGATTTTGGTTTTGTCTGCCATTGTGGTTCCAGGCTCTTCATATGATGGCTGCTTCAGATTTTTTCAATCAAGTGAGGCTTTCAGAGAAACATGATTTCTGACTTCCATTTTCCTTGATTGCATATATTTTATGTCACATGCATTGGCATAAATTTGGCAGGCACGACAAGGACGCTAGCAAGGATCTATCCGCTGACGTTGCGTACACTGGACTCGAGCCTCCTGACGTAATCTCGAGTCCTTCAATCTTTCTTCCCCGATCACATTGTTACGTCTTTTGGACATCGGTCAATTTCATCTCTCAAGTGTTCTATTTCATTTTACCGTATCAGCCTGGGATCTTAGCACTCATCATCATCTCTTGGGAGTATCCGAATACATCAGACATGTCTTCGGATCCCAGAACTACGCTAGGAATTTATACTTAATTTACTTCTCGGTGAAAGGTAACGGTCCTTAGCCGGGACTAGGGGAGCCTTAGCGGGAACCCTAAAAGCCTTAGATAGAAATTATAGTCCGTATATAACTTCGCGCCCTTATCTATAGTCTTATTAAACTTACTAACTTTCCTTTCTTTACGTAACTATAGCTCTATCGTAAGTTTATCTTATACTATTTTAATATTTCTATCGGCTTTTTTAGTATCCTTTTACTTATATCCTTAATTTTTACGGCTATCCTACGGTGCGAAATATATAAAAGCTTTACTTTTAAATTTTACGCGTTCTTTACTTCTAACTTTATTATTTACGGTAATTACCTTTATACTTTATAATATTAAAGATACTAATTTAAGACTTCGCTACTTTTAATATTCTTTCTTTTTATCTTTACTATTATTTCGTATTTATTTTTTTTTCTAATTCTATTTATTCTCTTATAAAAGGATACTATTAAAGTTCTACTATAATATTTTTAGTACTAGTAAAAAGTTTCTTATATATTTTTAGTACTACTATCGTTATAAAGCTACGCTACCTATAAGGCGAAATAGAGCCTATATACTAAATCTATAAAGGTATTACCTAATTTCTTTAGTTCTACTAAAAATATTACTAATTATTTTTAGACTAAGTAAGAGAACGATATCGAGAAGCGAAT
>AZYM01000333.1:0-89531 GCA_000611715.1 Scolecobasidium constrictum UM 578 | reverse complement strand
CTTTAATATCTTTAAACTATATAATTAATTCTTTTATCTTTTTCTATCTTTAACTTTTCGATTTAATATTTAAGCTTTCTTAAATTTAAATTCTACCTCCGTAATCGTATATTCTACTATATTCTATATAAAGTATACCGAATTTCGCCTTTAGATCTAAATAGTCTACTCTCTTCTATATAGACTAATTACTTACGCTCTATAGATATCGTATAATAATATTTAGACTAAACTCTAAAGACTATTCTCCCTAATTATAAAGCTTTCGAAGACCCTATCGCTTTTTTTTATAGAAATACTAAACGCCGCTATAGCGAAAGGAGTAACTACTATATAAGAATACTTATTAACTAATATTATTAAGATTAAGTTAGAAGTTCGCTAGGAAAGACGTAGAAGACTATCTAAGATTAGTATTTATAAGATCTATTAATATTTACGAAGATTTTATATAAGTTTATTAGCGCTCCCGATTATCGGTTAGTTTAATAAATTAAATAGGACGAAAATATTCCCTTCAGTAATACTAGAAAGGTATAGCTATTTAAATAATAAAGACGGGATATAAAGCTATAAATTCTTTCTATTAAAGTAAAGAACGAACGGTTAGATACTTATATATATATTAAATTATACTATATTCCTCGAGTCTACTATTAAAAGATTAAATATACCTCCCTCTTAGTAGGTCTTACGAAAATTAAGATAGAGCTTAATACTTCTAGCGTTTAAATTAAATATTCGGATATAGCGAACGAGGATATTTAAAGCTTTATTAATCCTAAGAAAGCACGTAAATACTATTATATAAAGTAATAAGAGTATAATACGCTACTAGAAGCTACCTTAAATCTATTATCCCTTTATATTTAACGCGATACGTAAGAGACGAGATTAAGTATTAATTTTTATATTAAATATATATAACGCTTAAAGATCTTCTATAGTAATTACTTAAACGCTAATCGCCTTTTCTCTAGCTTATACCTAAAAAGATTAGCCGTAAACTTAGTAATTAGCGATAGAATCTAAGATACCTTATATCGCTATAGTCTTTTTATATACTACGAGATTATATCGGTATAATTTAGATTTCCCTTTATTCTACCTTTAGAGTCTTATACGTACGGATAATTCCCTTCCTTCTTTATATATATATAGAAGTAGGATATAGCCGCTCTTATCTTTTCTATATATATATACGTCTCTTCTCGTGTATTATAAACCTATACCTTAATTCCTATAGGATCTACGGGCTTATATATATTATAGATCTAGATATAGATTAGCTATAGCGTATATTTATCTAGTACATCTATAGATTTTATATACTCTAGTAGATATTCCTCGATAAACTTCCGGAAGGCTAGGATCTATCTAATAGCCTATTAGCTCTACCGAGAAACTAGCCGCAGCTTTTCTATACTATAGAAAAAATAATCTTAATTTTTTTATACCTCTAAAGAATTCAGCCTATTCTTTCTATAATATAGAAAAAAAAGTATAAAATTTATAGCTCTACTTATTATAGTTCTTAATTATACTCTTAGCCTACGAGTTTTATAACGACTTATAAATATACCTAAAAGTATCTTTCAAATTTTTAGAATCTTTAAAAGCCTTCTTACTATCCTTTATATTTAGTAGTAGACTTAGAGACTAGCGAGTCCCTTTATTATTCGTATACTTAATCTCGTTAATCTCTATAAGAGTTATAGCTTCGAGCTCCTAATAATTTTTATAATTAAAGTTCTCTTCTTAATTCCTAAGGATTAAGTTCTTTAAGATAATCGAAGTAATACGCTTAAAGTTACTTAAAAATATTACTACGGCTTTAGATTATATAAAGTCGAGAACTTTTAAAAGAGTTTTTAGATCCTCTATAGAGCTACGAGCTAAATTATACCGCTTTATAGCTAATACTAGTATTATCCTAAATATAGATATAAGAAAATTCTCTTATTATAGACGAGAGGAAGGAGAACTTAAGAAGAATAGTATCGATCTTCGAGACTCTTAAGATACTTACTATTATAGGATAGAATAAGTAGGCTCTCTTAAAGGTAGCGACTAGTCGAAAGGAGGAGCTCCTCTAGAACTAGAAAACTAATCTATAACTCCTTAAATTTAGCGAAGAGTTTATTTAAAATAGTCGATATATCCTTAAGAATAAGGTAACTATTCTATAACTCCCGATAGCTTATCGCTCGCCCTTTAGTAATCCTAGAGAATTAAGGAACGTAAACCTACTTCTAATCTTTCTCTATTAAGCCGAGAAGGTAAGATTTAAGAACTAAAACGTACTCCTTAACGTCTCTAAAGATCTACTTATAATCTTTTATAGGATTAAGCCTTCGACGCCCTAAGTATCGAGAACTTCGCTACTCCCCTTAACCCTAATCTTATAGTACCTCTACTATAACGTCTTTATTAACTAGATATAGTATTACTAGATAGATATAAAATTTAGTGGATCTCTTCTTAACCCTTAATATTCGCTGTAGGTTCTTTTAGATCTAGCGAGAACGATCTATAGAATTATAGGGACCTAGACGAATCTTTACATCTAGTTAGGGGCTATATTTAAGGATATTAGCGAAAGCTCTTTATAAGGAATAAAGAAGAGTAAGCTAATCCTTCGTATAATCGTCCTAGATAATTAGACCCTCGAGTATACTAAAGATAATATTAAATAGCTAAAGTATAGGCTATTATTTTATAACAGGATTAACGATTTCTTTAAAGAATAGTATAAGTCGGATTAAGCGAAGATTAAGAACTATAGTATACTACTTCGCTTTTAGGGTAAGGCTTTCTTATACCTCTCGAAAAACGTATAGGATATATAGAAGAAACTATATTTAGAGCTTTAGGTTTACCGCCCTAAAGTCCCTATTAAGAATACTTATTACTAATAAAGATCTTAGCTAATTATCTCTATATTTATCCTCCTTAGGTCTAACCGCGAGAGATTCTAAGCAGAGTTCTTAAAACCTAATAAAAAGGGTATAATATAACGGCTAAAGTAGATACCGCTTATTTAAATAACGTAAAAGAAGAGAGTCGTGATAGATCTTATTAATATAGAAGAGGCGAAGCGCGAGTTCCCTAAAAGATCTAAAACCTTTATTTAGTACTTTAGTTATCGTAAGAGGAATACTATTATAGTAATAAAAGATCTAAAGTCGATCGCCCGTATTTTCTATAAGTTAAAGAGAAGGCTAGTACTATAGGATAATAAGAATAATATAGATAAGGAAGTTAAAAATAATAGTTAATTTCTTTAAGATTCCCGAAAAAATAACCTAAGCTCTTTATATATCTAGTAAAAATACTAAAAAATTTTCCCGCGCCTTTAGCGCGACCTATACTAAAAACTATAATATATTCTCGCGTCTAACTATTACCTTTAGGATTAAAAGTTTTAGAGAAGTAAATCCTACTAACTTTTAATAGAAGTAGAGGGTATAAGTAATATTTTTCGTAGCGTTTAGAGAGTTACGTTTATAATTATATCCGACGTAAAGTATTACGCTATATCTCTAGTATTATTAATAGAGACTTAGTATAAAGAGTATAAAAGTATACGAATTTTATAGGAGAACTAGATTTTTTTCTCGCCTAAAGCGAAAGAGAGTATTTAATTTTACTATTAGCGAATTTTCTATTTTAAAATCGCACGTACGGTAATACTATTATAGTACTTTATTAAGGCGGCTAAGGTTTAGCGGCGTAGTATAGATATCTAATATTCGGTTAGGCTATAAGGGCGCGCGTTAGGGTTTAGACTATTACCTTCAGGATTTACAATCTTACTTCTCTAACCTCGATCTTTTAGCCAAATCTCAATTCCATCATCTAGATTTACACCATGATCCCGCACGAGTGTCTAGGATATTAGTGTATACTACAAGATTTGGAGTCAATCCAGACCTCTCGATCATGTTCTCGACTCCCGGACCACTGGATGAAGTTGCCATCGCACCTGCATCAGATTCGCAAGTTGCAAGCCGACAACCATCACCAACAGCGACAGCACTATCATTGCCCAGATGAAGGCCCAGAATCGCGGAACGTCCCTCCTATCATACCAGAATTGCCGCATACTGTTCGGCCGAATCTCGTCGTATCGCTGCTTCAGTATCACCAGGCGATCGTGGTAATACTTGAAGGTCTGGATACGTCGTTGTCGCAAGGTCGGGGCTCCGTACTTCCAGATATTCTGGTCAATGCGTTCTGTGCTGTATGCGCGCTCTGCCCACTGGCATAAGGCGCTGCTGGTCGCCGGGAACAGCAGAGCCAGTGTCATCAGTGCCTCTTGTGCAACGTCTTTCGGAACGACCGGGTTTTCGCTGCTGAAGTCAGTTCTGGCACGGCAGTGGCGCGAAAGCATGCTGCTTATACCTGGAAGTCTGCCATTTCAAGAAGCTGATATGGCTGAAGATCCAGACCTTGGAGCCGTCTTCTGTCAAAAGCAGATGGTCCGTCAGGCTGCTTGTCCAAGCAATCTTTAGGCCCCCGATTCTGTCCAGAGCCATTGCGGTGAAAGATCTCGGGAATATGCTGGAAGCGTTGTCGAGCAAGCTGGCGACCGTGAAGCGTGCTCGCAAAACATCGTCCAGGCTGTCCTCGTCAGGCCAGCGGAGCACTTCTCTCCCATCATAACGTTCGTATCGGTCAACATTGACCATGGAAACAACACTCGCGGCGACATCGATCGTTTCGTCCAGGTCATGATCGCTTGCGGCTCCATTGTTGCTGTTGCGCAACATCTGCATGAGCTCCTTCTTCTTGTGTCCGGCGCGTACTCCCCGCATGAGCTCAAGCATCTCTGCAGGTAGGATATCCAGAAGAGGTTGCGGCTTTGCTCGTTGGAGAGCTCAAGAGTGCGTGGACCATAGGTTGCGAGCAAAAAATTGCTACATCTCCGCTCGTTGGGAAGCTTGGACTCGCTCAGCTTGAACTGGTCGTCTTTCTGGACAGTGCACTGTCGGCGCAAGAACCACATCTTGAGGCTTTTAATGGTCTGTAATGGGAAAAATTTGCGAACACAAGTTGCAGTTTGTTCAAATAGCTGGAAGGCTTGACACATCACAGATCTTCCGCCAGCGTGTCTCTGACACAATCATGGGAAAGGGTGACCAACTCATTTGAACAACCCATGCCTGCTCGCTTTGCGGCGCATCATTCTGGGATCTGATCACTCACTATTCTGGAATCGACACACTCCGACTTCATCGACACACACTTGGTTCCTATGGAGTGGCATGCCGACGAGGTTCTGATCGCTGCCCCTTCTGTCCTGAACGTCTGACGTCTTCTCAACAGGCGTTTGAATCCCACTTCCTTCAGCTCGAATTGGGATTAGATCACTTTTTGTCCGGTCCTCGACGTCCTCAATCTTGTCCGCCATGCGCTCAGATCCTGTACGATCCGGCTCTGACTGAGATCTGATCATGCTTGATGCTGATCCCGGCATACTCACATTTCTTCGACTTGTCCGCAGATTCCACGAGGCCAAGTTCCCACTGGAATGGAAGGACATACTGAGATGCCTGTGTTGAGATGATACAGTATTCGAGATGTTGTTCGATCGCACGGACTTATCAGCCATGTCTTGCGCCCAGATTGGAATCATGAACCATGTCGACATGTTTGGATCACAACAGCGAGACTTTGGATTCGTGGTTGAATAGCATCACGACCAAGTCAGCAGTAACACCAGATCCTGGATTTGACTTTTCCCCCTTGGTGCTCACAAACAGAGGATGTTGCAAGTCTCGGAAGGGTGACTGACGGGTCTGCTGACGCCTGAGCCTCCGGACTTGAACATGCTTTAGTGTTCTGCGAGCTTCACTTGCCGCGCTGACAAGTAAATCTGCGCTCCTCCCGACAAGATTGTTACTATCGTGAGGACAAGCATGATCGCCGAGTTGCAGATGTGGAAGAATTGAGGCCCATTCCTGCGGTCGTGCAAGAATTGCTTCGGCTTTGATGGTTCCGCTTGGTCGTAATATTGTTTCAATATCACTAAACGATCCCGGAAAAAGGTGAACGAATCAATATGTCGTTTCTCTGGTGCTAGCACGCCGTATCTGGTTGGCCACAAGTCCAAGTCGTGCTTAGCAGCCTCTTGTTTATACCAGGACATGACCTTCTCTCGGTTCGATGGCAGCAGCATGCTGATCGTGTTCTGGACTTCGACTAAAATCGATCGCGGAATGACCGGCGTCCCACTGCATTGATTAAAGGTCATCTTCTTTTGAGGCGGTCGGTTGTCTTACCCATCAAGCTGCCAATGTACCACGCCCAAACATGAGAAGATATAGGCCTTGTTCTCGTCCTCGGAAAGCCGTAGATGGTCGAGCATATTCCAGGTCCATGCAATCTTCAGTCCGGCGATACGATGCAGACTGAGTGCCGTGAACTTGCGCTCCAACCCAGGATGAAGGTCTCTCATCGCTGTCCCAGCTTTGAGCACTGGCGCTGACGTGATCATCTCAGTGAGTGTCTGCGAATTGAGCCACTCCAGTCGAATTTTCTCTCCGCTGTTCAACTGGAATATCCCAACATAAGACATAGTCAGAAGCCTAAGCACCAGGTCAATGCAGAGATTAAGGCATCTGTCCTGGTCCATTCGCCCCAGGTGCTGGGTTTTGGTCCGAAAGTGCTCCATTATATCTCCTCTTGTCCCGCCAGCCCGAATTTGTGCTGCGACGTCGAGAATGTCCTGATGCGTGTCCAAGAAAGTCTCTTCGGTGACCTCTCGACATGTCCGCCAGTAGAAGTCCCAATACCCTTCTGACTCGATCGCACTGGCTGGCGCGCGTTGCACTTTCGGATCTTTACCGTACAGACCCTGTAGAATGGCATTTTTGGTCTCATTCGAAGGCAGTACCGGCGAGGAAAAGGTCTCGAGAAGCCCAACATGGCGCGATGCGGTGGTGTTCTTGCCCTCCCACTGCAGCTTTGGGTCAGTCCATACATATACTTCTGATCCCAGGGACAATCAGCACCCAACCTTTGCAGAGAATCGAAGAAACTCAATTGACTGGGACAAGCTAATCATCATTGTTTTGCAGTTTTGTCTTAACGTGCGGACTCGATAAAATCAATCGACAGTCAAAACGAAAGGAGATTGTGCAGCTCAAGCTGAAATGAGGGAACGCATCGAGGACAATCTGCGTAGGACCTGTGCAACACCCGCATCCACATTCGTCTGACTAGATGCAGGTTGCCGCACGTCTGACCGGAGTGACCTAAAAGTGCCTTCAAAACTTCGCAAGATGACCAAGACCTCAGCTGCCGGATGAAGGACCTCGACAATTGGTACCACAGTACAGTACGGATTTCACGTGGAGGCTGTTAAATCAGTATCGGCGAAGTAATGCAAAGGTAGGCGCATCGCCTTGCGATGATCTAACTTTTTTCCGGACTGCTGATGGCTGGTAGGCATGACAAACAAAGATCACGTCGACATATCTCGAGGAAAAGAAGTCTAAGTATTTCTGATCAACCATCTAGTCTTGGACATGATTTGATTTACCACCGACCATCGCATCGCCAGATTAATCATTCTTGCCAGCCTCACCTGCGGCGGTCTGTCCAGCCGACTTCTGTTTCGCGATCTCTTCCTCACGCTTGGCCCTCGCAGTTCGGACTTGCCCGGCAATCTCCTCGAACTGGTCCTTCGTGATTGTCCGAACAGCAGCATTGGGGCGAGCGGACCAGTCATTGCCAGACAACGTTGGATCTCCACCGATCTTGGAGCTGTCACTGCAATGATTGCAGGTATCGCCATCATACTCATTGTAGCGCTTCTTTGTATACTGGGGGCAGTTGACAGGCTTCTTTCCGCACGGCGTCTTCGATGATGTATACTGGTTACGATCATTTGGATCACCATCCGGATTCTTGCAGTCGATGTTCTTGCAGTAGAAGAAGTCTGTGAGGCACATTCTACACGGTATGTTAGTCACATCGTGCGGCGCCTCCAACATACTCCAACCTGTCAGGGGTCACTGAGTCTCAGTCTTTCGGTGTCGGCAGTATCGGGATCGAAAGATCAAGTCGTTCAGCTCTGGCGGTGCCGCTCTGGATGCCTCAGCTTTTCACCCTCAGCGACGACATCTTATACCACTGGCTGCATTGGATTCATTCTTTGAATACTCTTCACATTGTTGCAGGTCTTTCGCAGCCGGCAAACGCGTCCGAAAGACGGTAGACGATGACAAGCCTCCAAGCCATTGACGACTCTGCCTTCGCTATCAAGGGAAGTGAATGAGCTCCGCCTTTGGCTCCGGAGACGCTTTGGGCAGCCTTTGGACACCTAGAGCGTCTTGGTCTTGGACGCAATCATGTGGTTTGCGAATGTCCATAACGTGCTTCACTTTGACTACCTTGGACTGCTGGGCTCGGATCCTAACACTATCTTTGACGAAATGCAATTGCTAGTTTTGCAAGCGCTCATTCTATGTTCCAAGGTAGCATCGAGGTGGACTTGTCAATGAGGTCTTTCTTGTTAGCAGATAGCAGAGATGTGGGCAAGTGAGACTCGTGTATGCGTGGTGTGCCCAGCCAGAAACTGGAGAGCCGGGATCAAACGACAACTTTAATCCCCATGATGTGTACGTGTCAATCACCAGCACTTCGTATGTTCCCAGCAGGGAAGGATTTACGCTTCTTCAGAGCGGTCGGATCCAAAAACATCTCTTCGAGCTCCTCACAGCATGATTGTAGGCACTGCGTTATCATCCGGGACCAAGCTGCGCACGGGGTAGCGTTCGAGAACTTGTCATGGGATCATAACATACACGGAGAGCAATTGATACTGTCCATTGGCTTCCAGCAAATGCTGTTTCCCATGACACGTGTTGTGGACAAGCTGGCAATCTGTCGTTTAAGCAAGCCTTTCCTCCTTCATAAATGTGCCTCGCGCCTCGCCTCCTCATTCCATCCTCACCAGCTTATGAGCCAGAGCAACACATCAGGAGTGATCGACACAACAATGTGCTACACAGCCAGCCACATCTGCCAGAACCCCACTCATCCTGCATAACCCTCCCCTCAACGCGATCAATACGCCACCTGGCCATGCAACAAGCAGTCCACTTGCACCACCACAGAGAAAGTCTTCCTCCTCTACACCAACGGCAAATGCTGCATCTGCGACCAAGACAAGCCAGGCAAGAACATCACCGTGACAAGCCAGCGGGATGACGGTACGTCAACCCTTCCTCTGGGCCTGGTGCTCTGCTAACGATACAGGCACATGGATCAACATTCCACGCGGCATCCTCTTTCCCCCTGGAGAGAAACACATGGGTCAACGACCCTTTCCTCCTAGCTGGGTCACAGATTGTCGAGCTGGCAAAGTCAGGTCCAGACTGGTATTTCTTCAAGTGGTCCTTGGACGAGAAGGACAAGCAGGCCAAGGAAGCAGTACAGACAGCTCAAGCGGGTCTGTTGGCTATGGCCACGACGCCTCAGCAGGACTCCCCCTCCAACGAGATCTCGCTGTCCACGGAGGACGCCTCTGCAGTAGCTTCTCCCGAGGCTGCCGTTGTGACGAGCAAAGCGAAGACGGTTGGTGCACCGGGGTTCGGTCAGGTTGGTGGTCGGCACTCTCCATCAGCAGCTAGATCTCCATCAGCTACCAAAGCCCCATCAGCAACCGAATGTCCATCGGCAGTCCGATCGCCATCAGCAACCAAGTCGCCTCCAGCAGCCACGACATCTCCGGCAGCCACAACATCGCCGGCAGCGAAGAAAGGTCCAAGAAAGCAACTCTGTGCGGGCAAGAGCAGGATCACGAAACACCCGGTCGACACTGATGAGGAAGAAGAAGAGGAGGAGTTGTGATGCGTTTCCTGGGAGTTCAAAAGCACATTATGCCAACTACAGCACACCCATTTCATTTGCACTTTCGATAAGATCCCATTCCGTGGGTCCAAGCTCTTCCCTCAAGTCACGGAACACGATGACGAATTATGGACCAGGGAGGAATGCCCCACGAAATCAACTCGTTGGATCCGTTCAACTTGGACTCATTCATTCACGGGGCTAAGCTCTTTCCTCGAATCACCACAAAACAACAACGCAGGACAACTCAGAACGAAAAATTCCCGAATCCCACTCATTAGATCAGATCAGATCACTTCAAGCCATCTTTGATTCATTCTCTTCTCATTCTCTAAGCCTCACGCCTCAAGCATCATCGCATCCCCATTGACTCCATCAGCGTCCAGCCCTAACACCTCATCCATCTCCCCCAACGTAAACTCCACGAGGAAACTCTCATCCCACATCCCGCTCACGCGCTCAAAATGGCGTTCCCCATACGCTTCCAGACCTTTCATGACTTCCTTCACATTGGCCCCTCCTGCTCCTCCTCCACGCGCGCCCCTCGCTTGCAGCTCAGCTAGCTTCTCGATCCCATAGGCTTCAATGATAGCACGCAGGACGCGCTGGCCCACCAGGAAATTTCTCGCGTTGGTGTTCCAATCCCTCACCCTCAACAGTAGCTTAAAAACCTGCTCCTCCCCCAGCCCCGCAATCACATCATCCACTTCAGCATTCCCAGTCCAACTCCTCGCGTCCACCTTCTCTGCCTCAACGACCTGCCTAAACAGCCCCAGCAACCGCGCAGGCTGATCAAGCTGTAGCGCCAGAGCAATAGCCTCGCGCCAGTTCTGCCCGTACACGTAATTCTCCAGATCTTGTTGGAGTTCGACTTGTTTCGATTCCTGCGCGCGGGTGGCGAGGAGGGTGGAGCGCGTGGTGTCGGTCCAGAAGGTGAGGACGCCGTCGCCGGCGCCGGAGATGAGGGTTTCTCCTATTCCTGTTGATGCTTTGTATGAGGAAGAGGGGGGAGAGGGACGTGAAGTGAGAGCCCACACGCGGTCGGTGTGGTTATCCAGCGTGGCGGCGCACTCGCCACTACTGGGATCCCAGATTTTGACGAGGCCGTCTGCTGCTGCGCTAGCGACGAGTTGGGAACCCTTCGCTGGTTTGGAGACGTGTCCATTCATCGGCTCGTCATCTTCGTCCTCGTCGGGGTCGGGGGCTGAGCCTGTCGAAGGAGGCAGCCAAAGCACCTTCAACACGCTGTTTGTGTGTCCCTCCATCGTGACGAGGCAGGAGTAATCGTTCAGACTCCACACCCTTACAGTCTTATCTCCGCTCCCTGTGAGCACGAAGCCTCTCCCTCCTCCGCTCCCAGCACCAGGTAGATCTAACCGCGTTCCCGGCTGCGAGAAAGCGACGGTCCATACGCCTCTCCGATGGCCCTTCAGAATACCGACTGTACTCCCTTCTTCCACATCCCAGATCTTGACCGTACGATCCTGGCTCGCGGAAGCGAACAGTTGACCCGAGTGGTGCACCGTGAGCGCATTAATATCCTTCTCGTGCGCTTTGCGGGTGTATGCACTTTTCGGCGTCTTGCCGTCCTCCAGGTGTTGTTTCCGAATATCCCATTTCTTGATCGTCTGGTCTTGACTGCCCGTAACGAGGAAGGCGGGTGGGTGATCTAAGGGGTTCAGGAAAGCTTGTGAGTCGGGTTGTGGTGTGGACTTGGGGAGGGCGACTGCGCCGAGGGACTCTGCGTGGCCGGTGAAGGTGGCGTAGGGTTCGAATGCATTGGCAGCGGGATCCAATCGCCACAGGCGTGCGGTGTTGTCCTTTGCGCCTGTGGCGAGCCAGTGACCTGACCAGTCAATGTCCATGGCTATGACTATGTCGTCGTGGCCTTTGAGTAGCGCGACGTCCGAGCCGAAGTAGTTGCCCTCTGCTTCCGCAGTATTCGACCCGTCTCTGATGTTGATGATGCGGACGTCTTCTGAGTTTGTCGCGAGGGCAAGCATTGATTTTTCCGCGCCAACGTAGGCAACATCGATGATCTGGCCGTGGCTGCCGCATATCCTACGTAAGATGGGGAGGGGCGGCACTCTCTCTGTGCTTGATGTGACGCCTGACAAGGCCTCCAATGAATGCAGTATGAGTGTCTGATCGGCGTGCACGGTGAGGAGATACGTCCAGTCTGGATGATGCAGCACCTCCTGAATAGCCTCCGTTTCTGTCCCTTCCTCCTGCTCTTCAGTAATCTCCCGGCTTGAAGCGACCTCCCATATTCGTAATCTCGCTGTTTCGCCGCCTGTGTAGAATAACTTCCCTGCCTGTAGAAATCCAACACTCTCAATCTCTTCCAGCACAGCGACTGTACTCCGTGCCTTCCACGACCTCGCATCCCACATGATGACCGCCTTATCCCTGCTCCCGGACAGAAGCAGATTCTCCTCAGTCGAGTAGTCCAACGTCCTGACCACAGACATATGCGCGTCCAACACAGCAGCCGAAGCACGCTTATGCAGATTCCACACCCTGACCTTGCCATCCTCCCCTCCAGAAGCAAGTCGATACCCGACCGTTGTCTCACTTCCCTCCATAGCGACATCCTCACCCTTGCTCTTGCGCTTCCGCTTCTTGGACGTCTCTTCGCTATTCTGGGCAGCGGTGTCGACCTCGAAGAAATGCAGGGCGGAGACGAGGCCGGAGTGCCCGTGGAAGGTGTGCGTGATGTAGCCGCCGCGGATGTCCCATACCTTTACCACGCCGTCTGCGCCGCCGGTGGCGAGGAGGGTGCCTGTGCGGTCGATTGCTGTGACAACTACGGGAGCTGTGTGTGGCTTGAGGGTGCGCTGTAATTCCGGTTCGATCTTGTCCTCGAAGTCGTCTTGGGGAGCGGTGAGTGCGTAGATACGCATGGAGAGGGAGCGGGAGCATATTATCAGGTGCGAGGCCGAGGGCGTTACTTCGTATCGTTAGTATGTCTCTACCATGTGTAGGGGAGGAAGAAGACGTACATGCTATACTGGTCGCGATCTCCCCATCCTATCACACAAACTTGTCAACACGTCAGAACCCCCGACACCGTCCAAGTTAGAGCAGAGACTCACGCCCTCTATCCGCACCAGCTCGGCACCAGTATTCAGATCTGTAAGTAGTACATCCTCGTCCAGACAACTCGCCAGGACTCGCCCGTCTTGACTTAGCGAAATATTGCCGCGCGTAAAGATGGGCTGAATGACTTTCGCTGGCGCAAACGTTACTGTACTTTTCGTGCGCGAGGCCATCGTGTCGATATGATGGCGCAATTGCAGTTGCGATGGCGCATGCGGTCATGCTCTGAAATGCGGGAAACTTTTTTGGTGGAGCATTTCTCGCAGGGCTGACGGAGTTCGTCTCAAAGCGGACTAGCGCCACATTTCGCCGATGATGGCAGGCTGCTCTGTACGCGAAGCTCATCTGTGCTGCATACAACCAATACTCCATTCGGTCCCAATCCAAGCTTCATACTCCTCCACGCTTCCTTCATACATCGTGGAAAAGACACTTAGCAAGCACTAGAGACTAGGACATTCAAGATGGAAGTGCTACTGGGCATCACGGGCAAGGACTTCACCATCGTAGCCTCGTCCAAAGCGGCCATGCGCGGCGTCACCATCCTCAAGGCCACCGACGACAAGACGCGCGACCTGAACAAGCACAACCTGATGGCCTATTCCGGCGAGGCAGGTGACACCGGTACGTCCAACCCTTGCGCCTGCCCTTCCACTCCACCTACGAATAGCTGCATACTGACGTGACGATGTTCCAGTCCAATTCGCAGAGTACATCCAGGCAAACGTGCAGCTGTACTCAATGCGCAACGCCACCTCGCTGGGACCGAGCGCCGTGTCGAGCTTTGTGAGGGGCGAGGTGGCGAGGGCGTTGCGGAGCAGGAAACCGTACCAGGTCAACCTGCTGCTGGGTGGTGTGGATCCCATCACGAATGAGCCGAGTCTGTACTGGATCGATTACCTGGCTGCGTTGGCGAAGGTGCCGTATGCTGCTCATGGTTATGCGCAGTGTGTTCTTCTCAGCCCCTAGAGAATGAAGTGGGAAGGAAGGGAAGAAGCTAATGGTCATGGTGTGATAGATACTACTGCCTCTCCATCCTGGACAAGCACCACCACCCCTCCATCGAGCTAGACAAGGGTCTCGCGATCCTCAAGATGTGCACAGACGAGCTGAAGAGGAGGATGCCCATCGACTTCAAGGGCATGTACGTCAAGATCGTGACAAAGGACGGCATCAAGACGCAGGACTGGGATGATTCGCAGCAGGTGCTGCCGGCGTAGGACACTTCTCTATAAGAAAACATAGGAACAAAAGGCACACGTGGAAAGGAAGAGCACGCAGAGGATTCACTTCGGAATCACGAGGTGCAAGCCGCTGTCGCAGAGATGTACGACTACACATGGCATAGGCGTGGCGTCTGAGGTGTACAGGGCGAAGAGCGTGGATATTCAAGCCGCATGATATCGCATGCAGCCAGTGAGTCAATCAACGAAGATTTACGGCAAATCCTTGAGATACCATCGTCAGGATGTTTTGCAGTCCTCGACCCATTTCTTTGTCCTATCATGCTGTTCTCATCGCTGGGATGGACAGCAACCGCTCGCATCGAAGACAAAGGAATTCCCCAACATCAACATCAAAGAGCTTGGAAATCTTACTCAATACAGAGAATGAGTTAACATGAACAACTAACAGTGCACTCCCAGCCATCCATCTCAACCCCAATCTCTCCATCATGGCAAGCCGCGCCAAACCAACAAAACGTCCGCTCTCCGAGGTCCCGCTCGAAGACCTAATCCCAGCAAGCAAGCGCGATAAGTACGCGCATGCAAGTCCAGGCTCAGCAGATCCAAGAGCACCCGGCAGACGTCCCCTCTCCGAAGTCCCACTCGAGTACCTGATACCAGCCAGTAAGCGGGATCAATACGCGCATGCCGAGATGGGAACGGCCACAAGAGCACCGAACAGACGCCCACTCCCCGAGATGCCCCTCGAGGATCTGATCCCAGCTAGTAAGCGCAGTGAATACGCGCATGCTACTGCCCCACGGAGACGCAAGAGCCAGAATCTGAGGCAAGCATCGTCTACTGCACCCAGGGTCGTGGCACCTGTGCGACCTGGTGGGGTGGATACTGATGTGTATGCACTACGCAGACGCAAGAGCCAGAAGTTGAGGCAGGCAGGTGAGGGTGTGGCCTCTGTGCGTCCGGTCTCTCCGCCGCAGAGAGTCCTGAGGCCGGTGCAGTACCGTGAGGAACGTGTCGACCCCCAAATCAAGCCCAAGCCGACGAGTCTCCTGCGTAGGTTATGGACGTTCTGGATCCCCCTGCTCTTGCTCCTCAACGTCCTTTTGAGCCTCGCTGATCCAGCCTCGAGATCGTCCCTGGAGATGTGCTCTTCTCTTCCCGTGCTCAACCAGAGCACCATACAGAATCTCCTCAGTAAACCGACCAGCCTGCTCCATCGCTCCGCCATACACAAGCACAAGACCAGGTTCGACGGCTTGACCGTACTGTTTAGCCAGCTCAAAAATCGACTCAAAGCAGGCGATGAAAGTGGCCTCTCAGGATTGAAAGCAGTGCAAGAAGAATGGGCCAGGCTCCAGAGAGCGGCGGAGAAAGCCCCACACGTCGTGACGATCAACGGCAAAGTCCAGTCGCACGAAGAGCTCTCCACAACTTCCGGACCCGTCGCACGCGTCATCACCCTTCGCTGGCTGTTCTTCGCAGTCCACGACCTGGAGCTCAAAGCCGAGTTAAGCGGCTTAGCAAATCGGTACGCCTTTCCCCTCTCCTTCAAGGACTAGAGAAACAAGATAGATTGCTGACCATTGAATGCCTAGGGGTGAACTCTGTTCCGCACTAAGCACGTACAGGCAACACCTGGAGAAAACACAGAAACCCCTTGGCGCATTCGACCTAGATCTCGCGTCCGGCGCCCACGTAAGCCGCATCAGCGGGTTGACCACCTCCGTCGTATTCCCTAAGCACTACACGAGCACGCAGATCCGGGATTCACAAAAATGGCGCGTGGGAGTCCTGCAGAGCGCGCTCGAGACTGCCACCAAGCAGGCAAGCGACGTGATCGACGCCCTGAATATCGCCGCGACTAGACACGGGGATTTCATCAACGCGCTCGCGACCGCGAAACCAGGGAAGGTATACACCAACAAATACGAAAGGAAGCACGACCTGCACCTCGCGGAGTTGATGGTGCATAAAGCGCAGAAGTTCAACGTCGTGCAAGCGCAGATGAACACGAAGCGCGCGCTCATGGCGCAGACCCTTGTCCGTCTGGAAAAGATAGAGGAAGAGGCTGAGGATCTGGCGCAGGCGCTTGGGGATGAGGGGTTTGGGGAGAAAATGGAAGGGCTGGTGAGTGCGACGAGGGAGGTGCTTGAGAGCGGATTTGGGAAGAATTGGGCGGAGAGGCCGGAGCAGGTTGAGCAGCAAGTTGAGGATGCGCTGAGAGCCCCGGAGAAAGTCGATGTGGTGTTCTAATCACACATACGTTCTGATCAATGCCCCGGCTGCGCTGAAGAGGGCTTGTCCAAGGTGTGTGTACAGCATGTGCAACAGTGACTTAGAGATATGATGGATATGAAGAGCATGAGAGCGGTAGGAGAATTGCCAATGTATTATGTTCGAAATGAATAGTTACGTCGATAATTTGTGCCAATCATACACTACTGGTCAGCTCGTCGGGCGTGGAGATGGAACGTGGAGCGAGGAACCTTAATGCATCACGTCGCCAGTACGGGAATGTTCATGAACCGTAGAATCGAAGATTAAGCAGGTCAAGGATGGACAAAGAAACGTCATTACAAATTCGGCCCACGGAATAGGAAGTGTGCTGGGTATCACTCGCGCACAAAGACAGTCGGATTTGATGCGCTCGGAAAGGGGTACTTTGTCTACATCAAGGCCGGAACTCAACACGTCCAGAGGCCATGCGTTTTTCCTAGCACAATCCATTCATCGATCAGGCTTCCACCCATTTAAGTTATCCACGCCTCACTTCTCTATCTACTTGCGCGCAAAGAACCACTGCCGAACTCGAACACAATATGTCCTCTCAGTCGAGCAAGGTCAGAAACGGCCGGGCCACTCGGTCACAAAAAGCCAGTAATGATCTGATCACTCGTTGCTCTGGTGACGAAGATATCTCAGACTATTCGTATGCCTCGTCTAGCGAGGATGAGTCAGCTTCAACAGACCACGACTTTGATCCATATCAGCAATTCGGAGCAATGAGCTCTTCTCTCAGTGCAAGCCGCATGGAGAACACGAGGACAAAGCTGTCTGCACTTCCAAGGGAGGTGCCCGGTCGAGCCCAGCGCAAGGATCGAGCACAAGTTGATGCAAATAGCACGACCAGCAGAAGACCAACGAAGCCCCTCATGCAGACGCTCAGAAGCGGGATCTTCTCGACCATCATCTCTTGCTCCATCGTCTTTCTCGCCATCACCTAGATCGGTCGTGGTGTTGCAGATCTCGTCTGTCAGACTCCCGACACGGCCTTCCTGTTCCGTCATTGCGGCATTCTGCCCTCAAATAATAGTGTGGCGCATTTCGAGAGATTGGCAAAGATACAGTCAGATATGATCGAGATCCAGCATCTTAACACGAAGAACCTTCAGTTGCCCTTGAGTCTTGTATACTCGGAAAATATTGCCCGGGAACTCGAGATCATTGTGAGCAAGAGCGAACTCCCATCCAAGTAAGTGGAATCGGGAGAATTTACGCAGAGCTGAGCGAATGCTGACGCGCGAAGGGATGAGGTGCAAAGTCTTTTCCAAAGATACTGGCCGCTCGCAGGCGACACAGGGCCGCAGATGACCGAGTTCCTAGTCGTCACGGACAGATTCTTTGATCAGCTCATATTTAGTAACGATATCCTCGCGAAACGACTATCGGAACTCGATCAAGCACGACGTCTACCAGAGGGTGTCGTTGGGAAGCTCCTCTTAGGAATAAGTGTCCTGTGGCACGGGCCCCTGATAATTACTGAGGCGGTCCGTAGAGAATATGAGGATCACTGTAGCAAGGTTATCGACAGAATCCGCACCCTGTCTACCAGTAGCGAGCAGATGGAACGGCAGATCAGCGAGATGAAGGATTTGGAAGTCTCAGCGCGCGAGCACATTATCAAGGGTCTAGGAGCCGCCAATATAAGCCAGATGGTAGTCGATCGCAAATGGTGGCCAACGCAAAGCGCAGAATTTCCAAGACGGTTGGACCAACAGATGAGAGTCCTGGATGGCATTGTTCAGCAATTCCAATCCAGCACCAGGGTTCTGCAAGATATCAGCTCGAGGCTGACAACGGCCTCGCAAGGGCTGCAACGTGCTCAAAATGAGCTTCGGAGCACAGAATTGGTCGTATCGCTCGAGATACCGCAACAAATTGACATGTTGCGACGTACAGTAGGACACTTGAAACACGGCAGAGATCAAGCAAGAACAGAGCGAAAGGCGATTGATGAAGAAATCTCGCGCCAGTTCAGGCAGAGAGGCAGAGGATGAAGCGTCGCTAGGTAATGAACTGAATCTCATTCCGTTTGATATTCGAACATGTCAGTGGTGTGGTGATCGCTGTCTGCACGCGAGTCCCAACCGATGTTGACGTTTGGTGCCTCAGGCATCATGGAATCAGGGCATCAGGCTTTAGGAGTTGTAGATGCAGGCGATGATGGCGAGCCGGGTCCAACAACAATTACATCCCTATTTTGACAGCACAGTGCGAGCAAGCCGTGTTGCATCATGATCGAAGCGGCCCATCCACAGTCACGTTATTGTTCTTTCAAGTACAGTTCTTCGATCGCAAACACGTCTGCTCACATTTGAAGCAACAGTGACAATGTGCAGTGATACGCCGAGCGCGACTGTGAGAAGACAACTGTTATTCATACAATCTATGGATGTTCGCGTTAGAGTTGAGACGCCGAGACCTGGTTGTGTCTTTATTGCATGACCAGCAGCATGCTGCTGTTTTCAGCGAGGACAAAGACCTCGTCGCTACTCTCATTTTGACACTACAGCAGACATAACTCGTGGAGTGTATTTGTCGACATATACAGTCACTTAGGGCTCGGCGATTAATCCCTTGCCATCGCGATGTTCTCTCGTCCTAGTACTCAGTCTGCACGTCGGTCCAGGCGACCACTCGCTGAGATACCACTCAATGCACCATTTCTCCGCGCAGGGCATCGTGAAACGGACGAAACAGGCACAGCACAGCGCGGACGGCATGCAACGAACACCATTTCGATCCGGAACAGGTGGGCCATGGCGAGCAGCTTGCCGCTCGACGATAGCAATGGTCTTAGCACAATCCACCTGCATGCGGCAGAGCCCAAAACTCGCCGTCCTACAGAAGCAAAGATGAGGAGGCCCTCGAGATTACACTCGCGCTTCGCTACAATGCTAAAATGGTCATTGCTGATCTTTCTGGCTTGGCGCACCTTTCAGTATGCAACTGCCGGAGAGGCATCGATATGCAACTTTCCCGGTTCTCGCTACGTACTGCCATCCTGTCGAGCGGACGAACACCAGATAGCCACATCTGAAGCACGGATAGTGCCTCTCAACCCATGCACGAATTTAGCCGATGTGACAGTCCAACTGGCAGGAATCCAGGACTTGCGATATCAGATCAGTATAATGCCGATGAAGCTCACAAATCTCCATAATCAAGTACGCTCTGCCGAGACTATGGCCAAACTTGCTCCGCTGCCCCTGTCACCCATCAAGTGAGTAAAAATTTTGCAGCTGCAATCATTGTTCTCGGGTCTTGTGCTAACTTTTGTCTCCCAGAGATGCCTTATCCGTCAATCTCCGTGAGTACTGGCATCTTGTAGACCAAGTGACCAGGCAAGGTTCAGACTTCCTCTCCCAGACGAGGCGAGCGATGGACCGGACGATGTTAGGGGCCGAAAGGAGCCTGAAGCAGCTCAAGAAGCTCCATCAGAGTCGAACAGCTCCGGACACGTTAGGTTGGAAGTTAGTATTCGCTTTCAGATCCTTGTTGCATGGTCCATCGGATATTGCTAGACAACTCCGCATAACGTATAACGAGCATTGCAAAGATCTCAACTGGATCATCGGGAATCTTCTCGCAGAGTTGGACGGCCTGCTCGGTTCCGCCAGCCACTTGACTGAGTTGCACAAGAAAGTCAACAGCGCTGTAGTCGAGGTTTTGGACACCAAGGGCAAGAAACTCGTGTATGATCACCCATATACCGCTCACCAGATCAGAGAAGCCTCAAACAAGCTGGCTAGCCGATTCAAGGTCATAGGCACGCTCCATGAGCAGTTCCTTGTTGATGTCTCGGTCATACAGGCCGTTGATACCAAGGTTAGAGATGTCCAGAGCAGGATCGCACAAGTGGAACAAGATTTAAGCAACCTGGACTGGAGATCACCATTTACGCTTGAAGAGCAGATTGAGATCATGGAACAGTTAGGCGTGACTCTTGAAAATCTCAGAGCAAACGCAAGGACAAGAGAGTCGGATCTAAAGGAGGAGATTTACCGGAAGTTCGAGGCCGAGTTTTAGAACCGAGAAGGCTGTCCGCCACTACCTGACAATCCGGGAAGTGCTCGATCTTCTGGAGGATTTGAGCGAAGAAATGCTCAGTCGTTTGCAGCCGCGCTAAAGTGTACAGCTAGCTTGGAATTTTGAGTCCAAGGCGCGAAGCAGTCGCCTCGGGTCACGAAGCCACCTGCGCTTGAGATCTTATTCACACTCTTGGGATCCATGGCTGTCTCGCCCAGGCCGGAATGATGCTTATCAAATTCAGATCTCAAACATGAAGTAGCGTCCCATTTATTGACTCGTTGTCGTGTTGACTAAAAACAGGTGTGCTATGGCACCGCTGGGTCATTGCTTCTGCAGGGTGTGCCATCTCAGCCAATATGCGCATTCTGGACCGTCAAGCATGCAAACGGAACGGATCACGAGAGCTTACACTGGTCCATTGGCGGAGACCTCACATACGGGTAGAGCACTGACAGTGCTTGGTGCGAGAAGGCGGACAAAGAGAACCCCTAAAGTTAGCTCATGGTCTCGAACGCATACTTTTGAATCATTATTCATGAGACACTTCATTTGCAGCACCTCCTAGTCGCTCATTTGCCTGAGTGTATATAGGCTGCAGATCTGCATAGGCAAAGGCGGTCCTGCAGCAAGCCAACGGAAGCAACACAAAAGTCATTTCGTGTTGCAGCCCTTCTCATCATCCAGTGTACGCTACACCACCCAATCACATCGCACAGAGACACATCACTTGAACCCACGGGAACATGTCAGATCATTCACACGCCTTCACAAGTGGGCATGACGACGAAGTCGGCACGAACGACGGTTTTGCCTCAATGCTGAGGTCCAAGTCTTTCCCTTCACAAGAGCACTTTGGCCTCAGGAAGATGAGATCCAAGTCGTTCGCTCGTAGCGAGGATGGCGCTCGTCATGCCCGTGTCGATGATGTCGGATGGAGCGACGACAGCGGAACTGCAAGAAACACACCGACCAGGAATCTCAGGAAGAATTCTGTCGATGACCACACCAAACTCACGCAACATGCTGCGCACAGCAGGACGAAGGCATTCCGTGGCGGCTTCTTTGAGAACGTTGACATTGCTGAAGAAATTGCTGGTCACCAGTTTCCTAGACGCATTGCACTAGACGCTGAAGATAAGGAAAATCTGCACTTTCGTGTCCAGGCAGCTCTCAACACTTCGGTCAACCTCCTCTTCAATTCTCTACTCATTCTGCTCGTACCTCTTGCCAATGTCCTGCAACGGTCACTTTCTCATTTATCTTCGATCGCGCTCGCCATCCTTCCGTATGGAATTACGTTCCTGGTTCTCTCCACCGTCGCATTCAATATCTGCCGAGCGGCCATCGATACGGTCTGTTTGGCTCCAGGCTCTTCTTTCCTTTTCGATCATTGTGGGCATATTCCGGTCCCGAGCATGGAGCATTTCGACTCGCTCCACAAGTTGCACCTGCAACTGAACGAGATCCAGGACCTGAATACGCAGAATGTGGCATTGCCAATGAGGCTCATGCATCTTCACAATGTGGCACGGTCCACCGAGTCAAGTGTTCGCTATAGCGCATTACCCGAAGACTCAAAGTAAGTCTACAATGACCTGGACATATGCCCTCAGCACTATACTGATTCGGGCAGGAGTCTTGTAGTCACGAATCTAAATGTGTACTGGAAGCTTGCGGACAGAACGAGCGAAGGCATGACCAAGTTCCTTTTGACCTTGGGATCAGCAATCGACGATATCATCTTTCAAAGCCAAAGGACGAAAGACAGGCTCGAAAAACTCCACGCAACTCAGAAGATGCCAGAACAGAAAAGCCAAATGCTGATCAGTGGTCTTGCGATTCTATTCCGTGGCCCAACGACTATTACTGAACCAGTTCGAGCGGAGTACGTGATGCATTGTCGCAAAATCGGTGCGATTGTCGATGATCTTGTGGTTGAATCGGCAGGTCTGATGGTTGGCTTCACTCGCATGATCAGGCTCCAGTTCGATGTACACAATCATGTGGTGAAGGCGGAGACCGATGTTCAAGCCCTTCAAGATCAAAAGCTGCTTCCATGGCTATTACAATCTTCTACGGAGTCGAGCCGAGTCGCCAGTCAGTTCAAGGTTCTGAATACGGTCCACGAGCAATTTCGCGTCAATGTCCAAGTGCTGCAAGATATCAACGTGAAGCTGGCTATCATCAAGCACGGGCTCAGGCGTGTGCAGGACGGCCTAAAACAACCTGGACGAGATATGACGTCTGACCTCGGCCAACAAATCGACACAATCGAACGATCTGTCAGAACTCTTGACGATGGAAGAGCAAGGGCGACAGCACACGAAGACGCGACCATGGCTGAAATCAATCGGCAGTTCGCCGCTAAACACGCGAAGCTCGAATGGTGACGTGTTCAAGATGCAACGCCTGCTTGGCATGAGGGCGTTCTACGATACCGAAGCGTCTCAGGAGCAGACATGTCGAGCGCGAGATCACTAACGCATGTAACCACAACACCAAAGAGGAGCTGCGAGACTTTGAAGCCCAATTTAGGAACCAGGGATCACTATGTCACGAGACCTTGAGCGCAAAGATGGTCTCCAGAAGCGACATCACGCTGACCACGCAGCCAGGTTTGTTCCTCATGTCAGCGTACAACCGCTTGCTTTCTCCGTCTTGTTAGTTGCCGAAGTTGCAGAGAATTTTATCGCCGCTGTTCATTTGCACCCAAGCTCTTCGAATGAATTGTATCTAGTGACACAAGATAAAGGCCGTGTGAAGTATAATGGTATTGCTGGCTGCATCGTCAGCCAGTGCAGTTGTCGAGAGAGTGAACGAAATAACAATGCTGCTAGCTCTTCTCCAGGTCTCGTCGATTCAAATCCGCACGACGATGTGCAGGACCTCGACAGACAAGTCGTGTACTATTTCTGAATTATCAAAGCTTCCATGGTCGAATAATCTCGATCACTTCAGTTTGCGTCTGAGTAGTACGCAGTGTGGCAAGTCGGGCCGTAGGTCGTCCGTTAAGAATACCAGCCGCAAGTTCCATCAATAAATGACATTCCTCATCGATAGACGCCATGGCTTCAAGAATGCATCTACAGCCCTTCTCCAGAACGCCATATGTCATGCACCATGCACCGACCCGTTCGTATACAAGGCCTAAAAGCCTAGATGCAACTCCGCTTACCCACCACCGCCGAATGCAACGCCTTGACGTCCATGAGTTGAAGAAGAAAGAATGCTTTTGTCATCCGTCAAACGCTGAAGTCAGCTGCAATTCGCATGCCGTCAGCACATCGTGGCCAGGTCCAAGTGAAGAGGTTGAAGACTGAGAAGTATTCAGCTAGCCTGGTCCATGCAGTACTCAAGCTCTCGGTTCAGTTTCATAGCCCATGAATGTATCGAACCAACCGCCTTGCTCACCAACTGGCGGCATATCGAATGTGAGTCCATCGAACTCGCTTAGGCTGTGCTGCAGCATTTGTCCCGGCAACGACGCCTCCATCATGTTGCTAGTGTGAAATGGCGCCAACATCGGAGGTGGCTGACCAGGAAACGGCGCGAAAAGATAGCTAGGCTGCAACCCCGAGCTTGAAATCGAGGAGAGCTCTGGCAGTAAAGAGGGTGTTTGTTGAGACGCTTGATCTCCGCCAGAGCTTTGGGATTGTAGTCGGGGCACGGAGAGCTTCGTCCTCTTCTGGTGTGGTATGGGCGGAACGTTTGGTTGTGAAAACGCCGCGCGCTTGTGTCGATTCGAGCTGTCGCTTTCGGTCGGAGATGCGAGGGATGCAGAATCTTGCTCACCATATAGAGCTGTTTCTGCTTCCATGGGCAAAACAATGTTCCACTTGTTGACGAGATCCTTCAGTATGCTGATGCATTCGGCAGCCCAGCCATTGAAGAGCGCTAACCGATGAAAGTGCTGTGCAGCGGCAGTGAAGTACTGAGCTGAAGCAATGGCTGGTAAGTTGATGACATGAACCGTGCAAGCAGCGAGCAGGCAGTGAATCTGCAGCGTATAAATGCCTATGGACTCATAAAGGCGCCGATGTTGGTCGAAGATCTGCGAGATCGCAGCAGCCGAGGATCGACAAATATCTGGGGGAGACACATCGGACTGGGTGAACTTGGCTCGTAAGAATGGTCGGAATAGGAGGAGCACAGCGGCGTGGTAGTACATGCTGTAACACATCACGTGAGCTTCGAGGACTTTCCATGGACGTCATATCAAAAAATTTTGCAGGATAAAGCAAGCACTTACTGCAATGTCAAAACGTGTGGTGTAGCATCGTCCGATAATTGCACATTGGCCGGCAATCGCGCATACCAAGATTTGTATTTCTCGTACTCATTGAGCATTAAGCTGCCCTTCAGTGTCTGAGATGGAGCAAAGAAGAGATACAAGGTCGAGTTGAGAATCTTGCTGAGCGAAGCAACCATGTGGAACGTTGTCGAACGAGCTCCCGGCGTCTTCGAGTGCGAGCCATCGCCATAAGCATCCCATGCAGCTTCATCGTCTTCCTTGACGATCTTGGGGAGGTCGATAGTGACAGCAGTGACCGGTATCTGGGGTATTCGACCGAGCGTGAAACTGAGCAGCCTAAGCAAATTTCGAGATTAGCGTCTTTGTTAGTTCTGTCACGGAACGGTCTCCGGACACTACTCACTGGTCTGCAACAAAACAACCCCAGAATGTATGATCCCTGGCTGTGGTCTCCACTTGGTCTGCGTCCTGACCGTCGTTACGGAGATGCAGAGCGAGATGGAGAGCCATTCGAGCACTTCGACCACAATAGTCCCAGGCTTGATGCATCCGACCACGCTTGCCCTCCAATTGCGCCAAAATGATGAGACCGGCTACAGTCGGTATACTGGGTTCCTCGATAGTCGGTAGCTCTCGTATCGCTTCGTCGAATGTCAGGCGGGATAGCTCAAGGGGTCTCTGGTTGCCGCCGGGCAATTGAGACCATGGCGACAGATGACAACCTGTGGAGGATACTGCATTGACCAAAAGTCTGGAGCAATACCTTGTGGACCCACTGGACATGTCCTGGATGAACAAATTTTCTGGGAAGCTCTGGAAGAAACAGTGCTGCCAGGAAAAATACAGAGCCAGAGACTGGTTGATGATATCGTGATCCATGGACGTATCTGTTGCATTCATCCAAGCCGCACTCTTGTTGCCATGAATAGGCAGCGGCTGATGTGTAGGTATACCTGGAGGCGATCGAGGAACTGCGAACTGAGGATCACGTTGGGCTCCTGAGCTCACACGTGTGAGACCGAAGGCTTGCTCCGGCTTCGCAAAACTACCACTCTTCTCCAATGGTTGCATGAGCGACCCATTGTGCACCGCATGAAGGATACCACCGGGATCCTCGCGAAGCTTGAGCCGACGAACGATCTCGCTGATTTCGTTCTGGCCGGCTTGCGAGATGAACGAGAGGAGCTGCGAAGACGTATCATGGTGCGAGGACGAAGGAGAAGTACCTGTTAACAATGTGAGTTGCTAAACAACGGCACAGGGCGCTTAAGGATCAACGCACCTTCTGCTCCCGGTCTCGATACCTGAGCTAGAGTTCGACCAGCTTGAATGTTTTGCGACAGAACCTGAGGATCGGTGCCGCTGCGGACACGGCGAAGTATCTCGATCGCTTCCTCCTCGCTGCTGGTGCGCAAATTATGAATGAGCGCCTCAAGTGAGGTCTTCTCTTCATGCAGCTGCTCGACATTCTCGCGCAGATATGTGAGACGCCTCTGCTCCTCATTCATATCATAATGGCACTGCGCGCCATCACGAGCTTTACACTGCGAGCACTGCGGTCGCTGCCCGTCGCATTTTGTCTTTCGTCGGCGACAGTTGACGCACGCGACTATGGTGATCTTTCCTCTCTTGGAGTACGTTGGTCGAGAAGGACCGCCGCCAGGAGGAGTGGGGGCGCCAGAAACGTTGCTTTGAGCTGGACTCGGGCCAGCTCTTGCAGGTGTGAGATTGTGGACTGGCAAGCTCATTTCACGAGAGCAGAAGACGGAATTGTCTCCTACTGTATCATGGCCAATTGACTGCCGGGGTGGTGGAAGATGGGGAAAAGTCCAAGCTTGAGCACAATTCCATGTAATGCAAAGAATGGATGGTGCGAAAGTGAGCCCCGAACTTCAGCTGCTCTGTCGACGAGTACCACCTAGCAATGGACTAGTCCAAGAGCAACCTGAGGTGACCGGCTCGTGATGAGCGCCAAAGCGAACTGCGCAACGATGAAAAAGACGGAGGCACTACCGCGGTCAGATGCGCAAGATATTCGTTGTTGAAGAAGCAGCAGCACGCTATTCAGGCATGTGGCAAATGCGCCAGAGATCAACAGGCCCCGGAGTCTACTTCCAAAGAGCTCGCAGGACGGGGCATGTGCAGGTCAACTTCTGGACCCTCGAATAGTGGTGAATGATCTGCATGCGGAACGAAAAAGCGAAGAAACAGAGCATTGGGGGATTTTTGGAGTTGCGGTAAAACTAGTGTGATGGAAATGAGGGTCCGACTGGTCCTCTGAGGGCCCAGGCTAGAGGACAAAACTCCGCTCGGGTCGCAATTCGGTGACTTGGTCCAGTGACGATCACTTCAACGTCCTTGGAGCTGGTATTGAAGCAGCTTGTTCCACTAGCTGCGACTGTGGTAGAGCCCGGTATTCGATCTCCAGATGTCCATACAGCCTTTGCAATGCTGAAGTACAATACCATCACAGCTGCGGTACACGCAGAGGCTACGGGCCACTGAGAGGGGACGGATCAGGCTCCCAGCGCTTTGACTGGCAGAATGATGCAAGATGTGGACCTCACTGTGAATCTGCTGTGTGGGACAAAAGCCACAGGCGACCACAGCCCCCAAGTTGAGCAGGGGAGCGCGGACTTCAGAGCACTATACTCAATACGGCTAGACCGCACCAGCTTCCTCATAAATTTTCATCCTGAGCTTGAGCGATAGCTTCTCTTTTTTCTTTCTTCATCAAAAAGTCACCAGAGCCGCCACGACCACCGCCTCAGTTCTCAATAGCGGGCTGCGTTGCCAGTCGCCTAATGCGCGATGCTGGCTCTGAAGATCAATTCCTTGTAGGAAGCTTGCCACTCGTGTGTTCTCGTTAGAGGGCGATGAGTGGTGAGTGTCGATTAATGGGATACATTTCTACCAACAGGCCATGAGTGATCATCGTCAAGAATACGCGTCGCAGTCGCTTCAAAGCCGAATCTGCTCAACGCTAGTAATACTAGTTGAACAAGCTCCCTGTCTCACGCATGCGCCTGCCTCGCTTGATCTTGACAGACCCGGCAGTCCGTCATGCATCCGCTTCATTATGTGAGGTGTTTTGTACCGGTGGGATAGGGTCGCATGGTGCGCAGCTTCGGGCTCGCCTCCGAACGCTTCCACAACCCTCATGCATTTGATGGAGGCTATTGTCGTGGGGAGTGAAGTCAGAAATGATGTGCACTAACTGATGGTTCTGAGCGACTTGATTCGCGAGACAAGGGACGCACTGCACATCACAGGCCCATAAAGCGAAGATCAGGGAATATTTCCGAAGTCATTCATGCAGCTCCACTGCTAGCTGCTGCGTAGCTCGTACGACCACCAACACTGATTGAAAGGGCTCTGCTATCAAATGGATACCATTTATTCCCGCCTTGCTGCAACTGCATCCTGTGCAGCGAGATGTGTCAAGACTAGCGCCGATCATTTTGGTCTAGGCCTTGTATTCTGCGGATTCTAGAATCACGTAAACGTTCTGTTCCCCAGCCTTCGAAATAATTGTCCAATCGAAATACTTCGTACCAGGTGTCTCGCATGGCATCATGCCCGGCATCTTCCGTAAATAGCCTCGTGGGTACAAAACGCCAGGGCAGAGCCCGCTCCTTGGGAGCTACATGTATTGCGTTCAGTCGCGAGCATACAATCCATAATAGTAGGTTGTAGTGAAAGCATGCAGCCGATGTGTCCATTATCTTACCGGCGCGTGGCAAGCTCATGTCGATCATCAGCGCATTTACTGTCGAGAGGACCTAAGCCATGGGTCGAGGAATCAGGAGTATGCATGCATGCAGTCGCAAGGGACCTTAAGGACAAGCGACGATCGGAAAGGGTTCTCATGCAGTCACGGCGTGGGTATCTGATCATCATTGCTGATACAGGCACACATCATTACTCGAAACAATGCTGTATAAAGCTTGCAGATACCGCTTGCAACCGAACAAAAACGCTGCCCCGCCGGCCGACTCTCACAGCATCGACTTCCACCCGCGATTGTTCCTCGGCCGCTCGAGCCCAAGGTGGTCCATGACTTGACCCAGATGATCGAATCCCCAGAATGACTCCTTCTCGCCCTTAGAGTTGGTAGCTGTAAACGCATCAGTATGTAAGCTACAGGAGACTAGCGAGTCGAGCTGAACATTGACGTACCAACAAACCATGGTAGCCCAAATGCACCATCGTCAAAGGCGGCATCCGTGTTCTTGACGAGAAGGCTCTTTGCTTCCGCACTGCTACCCTTAGCGTACAGGTCTTTAGCATCGGCTTCCGACAAATTCAACACCCGGGCTAGAACAGGCACGACAACCTCAGGGCTCTGCACCGGCTTCTTGTCGACCCAGAACGCCTCGTACAAGGCTGATAGCGTGTCGGCCAATTTCTCGGGGCTTCTCATATTCAAGGCGGTCAAGGCACGTTGCGTGTTAAGAGTATTGGGCGGGAACCCTTGTGGTGTGTCCTGACACATTGGAACGTCAAAAGAGCGAGCCCAACGCAGGCGTTCGACGTTGATCCATTTGTCCTTGTCTGCAGGGCACATTGTCAGTGGGGCTGATACTGGCTCATGCTGCTCGGGCATACTCCGCACTTGTGATGTTCAGAGGTGGCCTATTATCGCATTTCTTCATCAGACCACCCAGGAAGATTGGGACATAGCTGATCTCGCACTGCTTGAAAACAGGCGAGTTCCTGAGCACGTAGAAGGCTAGATAAGCGAATGGTGAGACCGTGTCAAAGAAAAGTGTGATCTTCGGCTTGGCCATGGTGAGAACGATGACAATGGACACTGTATAAGCCGCTGAACTGCTTCTCTGGATGGTACGGAATGTAGAAGTGTACGTTCAATGCGATAGATGAGATTCTGTCTCGTCTTATGCTTTGATCTTCATATTGCCGTTTCACCGAGGTCGACCCTAGCATGATATCATATGGTCGAGCATGACTTCCAGTTTTCAAATGAACGAGCTCGAGTACATGACCTTTTCAGCTTCGAACATCTCTCAAGCAGCTGCTCTTCATGCTCATGCTCTGGAGCACCAAATGCACGATAGGGTGTTTCGAGGATTGCGTCACGACACGTGACCACGCGCTCTCAAGAGTCAGCTCAGTCGCGCGTCCTGTGCATACTGGAGACAAGTCGTCACATCCGGTTTTACTTCATCTCGCCAGACTCATCGACATGAATGAATGGCTATCTCCTGAACCGTGAAGCTGGCGACCTGCAGCCATCACGGTTGCAGAGGATACAACATGACAGACTCATCCACAGTCTTCATCCATCGAAGGCGCGATTTGACCGTGCAGCTCGAGTTCACGAAATCCAGCACAGCAATATCGACGACGAGAGCAACGAAGAAGCTCTGCCCATAGCGCACCATGGTGGCGTCAATAGTATCACTATGGACCGCTTTGAAGGTCGATATCTTCTCTCTGGCGGTGCTGATGCCTCTATCGCGATCTGGGATCTCGAAGCCGCAAAGGTGACCGAACACAACTCGAAAGAGCTGTATACTCCACTCGCGACAGTCGGCAAGTCAGCCGCGACGCACACTCATGGGGTCACACAGCTATCGTTCTATCCCTTCGACTCGCTCGCGTTCCTCTCCAGCTCATATGATCATACACTCAAGATCTGGTCATCAGAAACGTTGCTGGTATCTGCTTCGTTCAACCTCGAATCGGTCGTCTATGCACATGCCGTGTCGCCCATTGCGCAGCATTTGCTTGTCGCATGCGCTACCCAGCATCCTGCTGTGAGGCTGGTGGATTTGCGATCAGGAGCAGCGGCGCATGCTTTGCCAGGACATACCGGCGCGCTGCTGAGCGTTGCGTGGAGTCCTGTGGATGAGCACATACTTGCCAGTGCGGGCACAGACGGCACTGTCAAGTTCTGGGACATCAGACGTAGTGCTGCTCTCCTTGCAGCGCTCGACATGGAGGACTCCGTCGGCATACTCGGATACAACAATCGTGGCTCTGGAGCACGACCACCAACGCGCGGCAAGGCACATGTTGGACCTGTCAATGGCATTGTGTGGACGCAAGATGGCCGGCACATGGTCACCACGG
This sequence comes from Scolecobasidium constrictum UM 578, assembly GCA_000611715.1. Lineage (NCBI taxonomy): Eukaryota > Fungi > Ascomycota > Dothideomycetes > Venturiales > Sympoventuriaceae > Scolecobasidium > Scolecobasidium constrictum. The sequence goes on along the minus strand of AZYM01000333.1, from coordinate 58,724 downwards.
GTCACGATGAGAAAGTTCGCGTGTGGAACACCATTACTGGCGCCAATACACTGGCCAACTTCGGACCTCTTATCAAAAACAGGAACTTTTCGCAATTGTTGCCGTGTTTAGCTAAGCCAGAGATTGTGGCGACAGGCAAGGACATCATGTTCTATCCCAGCGAGCGCGAGATATTGATGTATGAGCTGTACGAGGGACGACTGCTCAAGCGACTCCGAGCACCTGGTGCATCAGCGGTCACGGCGCCAAATGGCAAAGTCACACAAAAGCAACGGATCGTGGATCTGGCGTGGCGGCCTTTTGATGTTGAGCTGTATAGTGCCCATGGCAATGGTACTATTCGTGCATGGAAACCCCGAACGAAGGAGGATGTGCAACAGGATGAAGAGGAGCGTGAAGAACGAGAAGCTGATGCAATCGAGAGGGAGAAGAAGCGTAAAGCGCTCGAGGACGTATATCAAGGCTTCGCGAAGAAAAGAATAGATTTCTCGAGGCCTATATAACACGAATCAAGATACTCAATGCGTGCATAGGCAGATACATATGCAGTACGTCCACCATCCATTGCGCCTGAGCCTATTCGCCAAACGAACTCCAATTCACCAGATAACGCATCATATTGCGTGCTGTAGAAGAGAACATCATGAAGTTCTTGACTTCGCCCACATGAGTCGCTGCCAGATTGGCTGACTGTCCGCTGCTTGAACAGTATTTGTCAAACGATTGACTTCCTTCACACTGGTCTTCTGTGTTCTCGGGTCGAGCCATGTGGTGTATTTCTCCATGTGATTGGCGTAGTACTCTCGGCCATCGGGTGTCCACATGCGTTCCCAGCCAGCTGGCATGCCGTCTTGATTCGACTGCTTTGCTTGCGTCATGGCTTTCGAGGAAGCAGTGGCAGGTTGCTGCTGGACCTCATGCTTCTTATTCTGGTGACCCATACCCTTCTGCATGACGACACTCCCTTTCTCGCCATTCCACCATCGTGTGAATGCCTCGGTGCCACTCTTCAAGTATCCGACTACGAACAATTGTTTCTTCGTGTTGCCTGAGAAACAGCCTGGGCAATGCTCTTCAACATCATCAGCAAGCGCAATACTATCCGCTGCCAGCAATGCCATCAAGACGAGAGATACGCCAAACATCAACCTCAACCTGAGACTCTTCTCCTCGACATCTTCCCACTCGCGCCGCTCGGACGCATACCGCGACTGCCAGTTCTTTTCCTTCTCTATTAGCGCCTGTCTCAGCGCCGTGACTTGTGCTTCGTAAATTTCAATCTTTCTCGCGTCTATGTCACCCTTGCTCCGCTTGGTGAGGAGGATGCCATCTGCTTCCGGGGTTGTCTTGCCCTCTGCTAGATCACGCTCAGAGCGGAGGAGTTGCAGGGAGGGACTGTGTTCGATGTAATTCACACCCGATTGCTTTGCGAAATGCCCATTCTCGCGGGATACGGAGCGGGCTTGAAGATCGAGGAAAGAGGGGAAATTACGAGATGAGGTCGTGGAGAAGGCGCGGAGGAGAAGGCGAGAGTGGGGTCGGAGGTGACGAGGAAGGAGCGTTCGGACTGGTTGAAGTGGCATCCTGGAACGTCAGTGTAGTATAGAATTATATTTACATGAAGGAGAGTACGAAAGTAAGTTGTATCAAGAGACCAAGAGGCACGAGAGTCGTTATCGCGAGTGTACTTGTCATACGTGCAGCTCGAGTATGTTAGGGCAGGTGACTAGGCGGGGTCGATCGTGTCGCGCCTGCCTCGCGAGGCTGAGCCGGAGAGTGAGAGAGAAGAGGTCGTTATCGACAAGTTGTGTCGCTGAGATCATGTTACTAGATCATCTCTTCCAAATCAACCCATAGAAGGTGTGATGAAGGTCGAAATGCAGATCGAAATGCACCTTCCTGTCGCGTGCTTCTCCAATCACATTACCATATCCGGTCTAGCGCGCCTTCCGCCTTGCATGATCGATGACCTGGAATAAAGACCTCTGTATACGATCTGCCTTCAGGAGATTGTTCTGCGCTCCAATGAAAAGATTAACTGGCAATACCGCTATCCGCCCATGACAGCATACAATACTTCTGGATTTGCCCGTTTGAAGACATGGCTCTACAACCGGATCACGAGTCGCGACTGCGGGACGCGTTCCCCTCGCGGCTGCTAATCTTTTTCGAGAATCTTCAAGTGGGCCGAAATCTACCACCGCGACGCGACGAGTTCAATAAGTCCAATGCCACAAGCGATGAAGTGATGCTGTCACCGATCTGCGGATAGAAGCTGATTGTGCCAATCGCTGCGCACGACTTTCTGCAAACAGCGCTCTCGCTGAGCTGCTCGTTGGACTTTCCGCTTCGTCTTTGCTCGACCCACGATAACGACCTTTTCCTCCACATTGAATGAGCATATCGCACACGCCGGGCATGGACGGTCTCGCACGGCCGGCCATCAGCCCCGGCGGCATGTCATTCTTCAACATCGGCGGCGATCCGATGACAGATGCCGTACGGTTCTGGTGCAAGTTCATTGCCTCTGGCTCTCGCTTCGCCGACGAAGACATGTACAGTGATGCCGCACAGTCCTTGATCAAGACGCAAACACACTTTGAGCCCAGCTCCTCCGTGGACTCGCTTGTCGATCTTGTCGCTTCACGCTGGTGGACCCGAGAAGGTCAAGCAAGAGGAGATACGACCTGTGTTGGAGAAAGAGTTTTTGCGATGGATTGCACCAAAACTAGCGGCGCTGATTGATGATGATGCGAAGGTGGAGACGTTCTTGGGCGCGATTGCGAATGCGAGTACAGATGGCGAGGGCTTTAGAAGAGCTGTGAGGGTTACGTTTCGGGAGAAGGCAGCAGCGACTATGCGAGGAGGAGAAGATGCTGGCGTTGTGATCAAGGAAGAGCCTCAAGATGTCGATGTTCAGAATGTACCGCCGGTGGTCAGCCTCGTGAGCTCACCTGTCATTCATCGCAACCATGGACTGCAAGCGACCAACACGGCAAATACATTGGATGCTCGCAGCCACCAGCCTCCATTTCCTGCTCCAGCCGCGAAAGATGGTCCAGTCTCCGAACCCCATCCATCAACAACGCCCCAGGAAGAGCCTTCGCGGGCACTCACAAAGCCACAACAATCTGTCGGATGGCAAGCAAGCGGAGTTGCACCAAGCGCAGCCAAAGAGCCAGATGCCGTTCCCCAGCTATCCTCTCCCAGTCCCCAACGGACATCGAGTACGTCACAAGACGAGGGAACCGGCCATCAAACGGAATTCGACGCGGCCGCTGGACCAACTACGGATCAAGCACGATCTCAGGCTGCACTAGCCGAGCAACCTGTACAACTGCCACAAAAGCCTATCATGATGGGTAAAAGGACACCAACTATGCCAGCCGCTCCATTGGGGGCAAATCTACCTCCAAGACCTATTGTGAGGCCATCCTCTTTGACTGCTTCGCCAGCATTGACTGATGGCGCATCTGAGCCACAACCGGGCGTCGCATCATCTCGGACCAGTGAAATCGGCGCTTTAGAGATTGACCACGATCGAACCACGGGGCCAGCTCAAGGATCTAGTACGCGACGAAGACGACGAGCTTCGAGCTCGGTCTCCGCTAGGCCTACAAAGCGAATCCCAAGGTTCGAGTACCCTGACAACTACGATAGCACAGCTCGCAATCCAGTGCGCGACTTTGAGCGTTCAATCAGGCAATCATCTCCTTCTCTGTTCGTTTGGCCAGGATCCTTCTCTCGTCGAGATAGTGACCGTGGATACGTTCCAACATCACCAATGGCTGCTCCGAGAGGCCCGCAAGCTCGCGCCAACGAAGCCCATTTTGGCATTGGCGGAGAGAATAGCAGTCTGTCTAGACGAATGTCTGGGCAGCGATGTACCATCGGCTCATGTATCTGCCGGCAGTTGAGACCTGACGGCATAAACTCTGGTGTAGCGTTGGCAGTGGTACGACTTCATATTTGCTAAATCTGGCTCGAAATGCTAACCCAAGATGTGCAGAAGCGTGGTTACGCAAAAGCAGCCCAGCCTATCGCTGACTTTCATGGTGAAGAAGTTGGGCTACGTCTTCCCTCATAGCGGAGAGAAATGGAGTCGCGACGCAATCAAGTTGCGACAGAGTCGCGTCACTGGCAATCCATGTCACGAACTTGGTGAGCATAATCTAAAATATTGCATGACGAGAATCTCTACTCACAAGCAAGCAGTAACGAAAGTCGTTCGCGGCACGCAACCATTCAATCTATCGCTCTATGATGGCTGTCAACTCGAGATTCACCTTTCCAAGGTCCTGTCGGATGAGAAGCGGAACGTCGTGGATAGGCGAAAGGGTATTGAGAGTATCTTGCTGCGCTTCATGTCGGCGAACCAAGTTCTGTTTCCAGAGCTAGAGCTTTGCGACTTTCCAAAGATCTACCAGCCTGCCTAAGGACATTCGCAGGTCCACCTGCCGAATTGTAGCGCATTTGTTCCGCATCTTAGGAGATACGATTTGGCGGAGTTTTGTACGATGGCGGATATTCTGTAGCATTAGAGATACCCAGATCACGCAGGCATTTTCTGCAACAGCAAGAGCATGTAATGCATAGACTCACACAGTGGCAATTTACTGAATCTCAGGACGCGTCAACGCATGACAGCATTTAGGACAACAGCATAATGTGTCATAGGATTTCAGGGCTAGCTGGCTAACCACCACTCATCGCACCGCAAGAAGCAGGCTTCGTCGGATCTTCGCACACGTCGACTTATGTCAACACAGTTCTGTGCAACACAATGTGTCATGAGATCCCAATGGCGGTCTGCTAGCTACGGGCTTAACACGATGAAGCACAGAACGGATTCTCACAAGCTCAGAAAACCGCCCATGCTCATCATGAACAGCGAGCTCTCGAACCCAGGACCGGTCAGCGCGGAGCTCAAGGCGATCATTATTGCGCGTCTCTTTGAAGCACGCGCCAGCCAGTCGAGCCGCGGACAACGGATGCGCTAATGCATTCTGGCAATACTACACCGACCTTTGCGCGAACGGAGCCGCGAAGTCGATGCTGAAGACGCATGCTGATCTGCTTGCTCCTGTCTGCCTAAGATTGTACCTTTACAAAAGGATCTGTGCCCATCTCCCACACCCACTGTTGCTGATCGTAAACGAGTTGAGCAAATCGGCCGGGTTGAGCGCCTGGAAAAATTGTGTTGCGGTTCCACCACTGCACGTTGCAGGTCGGGATCCATAGCAAAAACCTGAGCCACGATATGCGCTTCCTCCACATCCAGGTGTGTTCAAGCATGCTACGCAACAGTCGTACGCGCTCGTGAATGCTCCGAGGTTTGTGGGCTGCCCGTTGGTCAGGAGACGGGTGAAGTCGACAATGCTGATGCCTTGGCCATTGACCGTTGTGATTGTGTCTAAGATTGGTCAGCATGTGCAGAAGCATGAAGCATTCGAGATGGACAAGACTTACTGTCTGGTCCGCAAGCGGCATAATATGTCTGCTGTGGAGCTGCGACCGTGCTCGTGGTCGTGCTGAGTGACACTGCGACTGCCGTTGATGTGAGGATAGTCGTGACGCTGGACGTGATTGTCACCATCTGGGTGATTTCAGCCGGGAAGGCAAATTCAGTCACGATATATGAGCTTGTCAACACATTTGTGATCGTGCTTGTTGGGACGGGAAGCGTTGTCGCCGAAGTAACGGACGTGACGAGATTTAGAGCTGTGTTCACCACCAGCGTTGATGTGCAAGCCACCACATCCCCAAGATCTATGGCCTGTGGTGCTCGCTTCTTCTTCTGAGAGTTTGGGAACTGCGCACGAACTGGCGTGAAACCAGCTGGTGCCGCTAGGTAATAAGTAAGCTCTAATGCATTCATGCTAATCACGAGCCACTTGACTTACGAATCGTTGTTGTTGGCGTCGTGGTGACGAGAACCGTCTGCACGCTAACTTGTGTGCTCGTCACTGTCGCCAAAATTTGCGTGGTTGCCAGAATTGTCTGCGTGAGGATGACTGTGTCCGGTTCTGTGAGATCCGTGAAGGTGGACAACGCGGTGACTAGAACATCCGTGGTCTCTGTAGCAGCGAGCGGAACGACCGTTGTGGTGAATGGAATGGTGGCTATGTTTGTAGCAGTGGATGTGATCGTGCAGATCGCATTCCCAACCACTGCTGGACCACTCAAGGAGGGCAGCGGCGCGCTAACGCTAGGAAGCGGTGCGCTGACTGAAGGCAAAGGCGCGCTGACTGAAATCAATGGCGCGCTGACTGAAGGCAATGGTGCGCTGACACTGGGGAGTGGCGCACTGACAGAGGGTAACGATGTATCGACACTGGGCAGTGGTGCGCTCAGGCTGGGCAACGGAGCCGTGACCGAAGGTAATGGGGCGCTGACAGATGGCAAAGTGGAGTCCAGAGATGGCAGCGGAGTGCTGATCGAGGGCAGCGGTGCGCTCACGGATGGCAAAGTTGGGTCCACGGAAGGCAGCGGCGCGCTCACTGAAGGAAGAGGTGCACTGACAACTGGAAGTGAGCTTGCCAGGGCTGGAAGCGACGTGTCCACTGATGGCAAAGGGGCGCTGAGTGATGGTATGACAGAGGGCACAGGCGCAACTACCGATGGAGACGGGACCAGATTGCTTGTCAGGCCCACATTGGGTGTGCTTGATACGATGGGAAGGCTCGAAGTGTTCGGTATTGCTCCTACGCCGCCATCGACTGGGCTGGAAACGGAGCCTATCACTCCTGGTACAGCAGACGGGCTGCTGACTACTCCATTCCCACTGTTCACTCCGCCCGCGGAGGTTTGCAGACCAAGGCTGGTGGCGGCACCAACAGTGGTTGTCGAGACGATGGTCACAAAGCTAACGATGGGGGCGTCCGAGTTGCCAATGGACGGTGCTCTGATCAGCGAAGACGAGGAAGCTGATTTTGGGATGAGCGAACTCGCTTTGTTTAGCGGGTCTCCGAGACCTTCGTCGCCTGGTGAGCGTTTCGACTTGCCATTGACCTCGTTGCCTCGGCGTCGTCCAGTGCCGGCATTGTTTCGAGGGTCTGCAGATACCAGTGCGGCAAAGTAAAGAGCAAACAGAGCAAGGAAGTGCATGGCAATAGTGACACGGAGAAGGATAGCAACAAGATCGAATAAGGAATGGACGTGTGGTAGCCTCACACACACAAAGATGGGAACTTCCGCAAGCCACCAGGAGGGTGAGTGGTGGGTGTCGATGAGAGATATAGCTGAAAGCCCATGTTTGCCAACATGGAGGATTTGATTCCGCGGTTCAGTCGACCACCCGGCGACAACTGTGATACAGTCCCACCTTAGGATCGATGTAGATTGCTGTCAATGGTTTGGTAAAGAGACGATCGCAACAAGAGGCATGCCGCTCGGGCAATATAAGCAGTTCACTCGGAGATGACTGCCGTAAGATCTGGAGCACGGAACAATTGACCACGTGGAATATTCGGCTTGATCTCCGGTGGATGTAACGAACGCCTCTCGAGACCATAATTGAGGATGCCTGTTGTAAAATAATATGAAGCGATGGTGTCAAAAAGTTCGGGTGTTCAGCATAGCATGTTAGAATATTCGTCGGCCGCAAGCAGCTATCAAAAGATGTACCTTTGCATCTTCATGCACCGCCCTTCGGACGGTTTTCAGCGTCTTGACTCTCGCTCTTGTCCTTCTTCACATCAGCAAGTCCGCTCCGAATTGCTTCGAACCTAGCCTCGTCGATGGGAACTAATCCATTGTCCATGTGGCGTGCGTTCCATACACCATACTTGTTGTGGCTCGGGGCTTTGTTGTCGATGTTGACGCGGTCATCGCATGTCGCGCATTTGTGGTCCTTGTAGAGAAGCCAGATTTTCACAATGTCTTTGTCTCCGCATGCGATGGTGTCTTTGTGGAAAGGATCCGAAGGTCGCTGGAGGACGTGCTTCCTGAGAGGCACTGCAGCGCAAGAACTCTTGTTGACAGTGACTCTGTCACTGCTTTTACAATCGACCTGCTCGCAGATAACGTGGCGACTCATGCACATGATGGTAAATTGTAATTTCTGCAGGCTGATCAGTACGTGTGTCCCATTCCTCGAACACAACCTACAAGACTTGAGGTCAGCGCCTTCTTGATGTTCCATAATGCTGCTCCTACCCTCAGTCAGCTTATATACATTGTCCGACATGTTTGCTTCAGCTTTGCTTCAGGTCAGCAGGAGCATATTCCATTATCCTAACTGGACCGGGGACTTTCTGCACGGTATGCCCCGAAGCAAAGGCCGTAATATTGTTGTCCGAAAGAAGGCGGATCTAAAACCATCGGTCTGATCTTTGTCCTTTGAGATCCGGCACGACTGCCATGCTTCTGTTCGGCTGAAGCAGCAGAGAAATAGGCTTGAAGTCGTGTCCAGATAGCAAGCTGCGGCGTCAAAGCATAACTTCCATAGAGAAGCGCTCCAAACGTCTGGTCACACCAGCGTACAAGACAGCGAAGACATTTGAGGTGAAGTGAGCTGGCTGAACAACTTCCTTTTCGAAGTAGAGATGCAATCTCATGGTCAGGCGAGTGAGGTGGATTGTGCGTGTGCCTTCTCGATACGACATGACCATATCTATACCTACTGATAGAAGCACGCCGACGAGAGAAGGTTGAGTACAGTCCTTGGTGATTCAAAACCTGTGGATATCGGATGTGACGCCGTTGATGATGAGGAGAGGGCTAGAAAAAGCAAAGCGTGATCACGCGTCACACGCTAAGAACTCCTGAATGAAGCCACAAACATCAGGCGCGTCTCCGCGTCAAGTACCCCAGAAATCCGGTCTCCTCAGCCAAAGAGAAATCAATCCACATTATCGGTACCAGATCTCAGCATGCCTGTATCTAATTTCGACATGGTGAGTGCATCTATGCAGATGGAGTCTCTCAACACCAACCGTAGGGTCACGATTTGCGGATGGATGACATCACATGCTCCACAAGGAACTTCTACCATTAGACGCATCAATACTTCAAAGTGCTCAGGGGGCCATGTTGACATGATAGCAGGCTGACAGCAATCGAGGCGCTCTTGCGCCCCTGTCCATCAATGCTCTACTCAATTCACCACAAGCGTCGACTACAGCTCTCATGCAAAACCCACTAAAGCCATTGCAAAGCTTCCCAGCCATTGCACCAGTTCCATTAGTCAAAGCAGGCACCAAGAGGCCTGCTCCCTCCGATGATCCCAAAGGAATGAGCGAGGAAGATGCCGAGTACTGGACTGACTGCAACCCAATCGACAAGTCGTGCAACCAAATGCGCACGCAGATCCGCAATTTCATCGAGGCCGGTGGTATGAAAGTTGGCGAATGTCAGAAGACCATCGGCGTGAGCTCGAAGAGCTATCTTACGTTCATGGAAAGAATGGTCCATATGGCGGGGAGAACACTGCTACCTCCGGTGCGGCTTGGGCTTTCTTCAAAAAGCGAGAACTCATGGGAGTTCCTATGCCAAAGAAAGCCAAGAAAACTGCGACTGCTCCTGCGCCAATACCTGGAATGGTTGGCCGTGCCGCAGATATGCCCTCCGTGGCAGGCTCGATTGACACTGCGAAGACAGGGCCGCTCACAGCGCAGCAGCTGAAGAATATCGATTTGCCGGGCCAAGCTAGTGATGCAGTCGAGATTTACGACGACTGCGACGACATCCGCCGCAAGATCTCCGCCCACCTCAGTCAACCGGGCACAACGGCGGCGCAACTCTGCCGCGATATGGCCGCGATGTACACCTTGGAGCCAGGCAAGAAGATCCAAAGCAAAGTACTCAACGACTTCCGCAACAAGAAGGGACCTCTGGCTGGGAACACCAGCTCCGTCTTCTATGGTGCATACTGCTACTTCGAGAAAGTCAGGATGGCCGAGGGGAAGCCAAAGACGGCGAAACGCCAGAAGAATGAGAAGGGCTATGCTTCAGAAGGTGGTGTCAATCGCACAGATCGTGAGAGCTTCTGGACTTTTGACCTTCGATAGGCTCTGCCTTGCATACATCGCAATGCTTTGAAGATCCAATCATGTATCACAACTTGGAAAAAATGCTTTGCTAGGTGTTGAAGGTGGTCTGGATCTCTGTGTTATCATTATCTTCAGATCTTCAGATGTGCAGAACATCCACGCTAAGCTTGTGTTTCTACAAAGCAGCTTTCACTAGATTCGCCTCGAAATTACCGTCCTTGAAAGACACGTTCGCATCAACAAAATCCGTATTCTGCAGAGCCGACCTCGCCGCTGCAGTTAAAGACTCCCATGCGACAAGCGGCTGCTGTCCCCCAACAGTATTCGTGAACCACAGCGAGTGGTTCACCGGCCAGATGCTCTCGTACTTGATTCTTGGACCGCCAGGACCGCTCACGCTCGGCGTCGTTGAGGTGACATATCCATTGTGCTGAGATGCAGCCACACCGAGCAATGTCGCTGAAGCAGTGTTTGACGAGAGCCAGACGACCACATTCTCCCATTCGTGTCGATGGCCAAGTCCGGTGGATGGCGAGTCCTTTGGCATGTACCAGCCGTACATGAGAGCGAACCGATCACCGGACCATCCTGAACGAACGTAGACTTGTCCTGTCGAACTGCTGCATCCGCCCTCAGGAGAGCCGGTAGGACTGAGGCCGCCGCTGCATATTGTATCAGTGCTATTGATACGGAGAATTGGAGATTTGTCTCACGAGGTATCTCCGTCTGCCTCTACCGCTGGGAAGGGCACGCAGCCATTCGCGACATAGAGAAAGGGCTTGTACTTGAGGTACAAGTCGCCTATTGCACCAGAAGGCACAGTCTGCGGGAAGCCAACGACAGCATCGTGCGCGATGACTGCGCGCCGCTCGATCGGCAACGGTAAAGCATGTACCAACGCCGAAACTGTACTCGCCAGAATCACCAACGCGAAAGCCGACCGCATCTTCGAGAGCTGGGAAGGTGACTACGCATCTTGCGTTCTCATTCTGCGTTCTATGCTCCTATCTTGTACTGCTCACAAGCAATCATGCTCCACGCAGAAATTCGTGGCCCATGTCGTCCAATGTGGCACGCGTCGAGCATCGTGAAGGGCATTGGTGGCGGTAGATCTGGAAGATCCTCGTGGACTGCCATTTCAGGGCATGTACGCCGAGATAATGCTTGCACGCTTGGGCCGAAGAAGATCCGATCTCATGGGCAATGAAGATCATCCGGGGCATAGTCCACGCTACAATTTGAATGAATGTATGAATTCAGTGCTGAGAAGTCATAACCAGAGACCGCAGCCACGTGTGTCGTTGAAAGTCGCGATCGCACAAGAAGTAGATGCGACACCACGGAAAGGGCTTGTATAGAACGACTGTTTCCAAACATCAACCTGGTAGGTAGACGGGCACCTGACTCATGGTCATCTAGACATGCATGACATTAATCTACCGCTACTCACGACACATTCCATCAGGTGACCTTGACCTTGAGCACGCCCTCCAACCCCTCTACAGCACTCTCGACCATCTCATCCACATACATCGCCAACTCATTCTCGCCAACAATTTGCGCAATCACCGCTCCCAATCCACCACTCTTCACCACCTGCAGCACCTTCGCCCTTCCATCTGTCTTCAGACTAGCTTGCAAAGTTCTTGCCTGCTTCTGTACCGCATCGCCCAGATTTTTGGCTTCATTCTTGATCTTGTTCAGCTCATTCACCGTCAACTCTTTAGCCGAGTGGTGGCCCTTCTGCTTCATCAGGATGAATGCGGAAGTCACGAATTGCGAACACGTCTTTGCGAACTCCAGGTTGAGGTACCAACTTTCCAATTCGCTGAAGTGTGTGAACTCGAGTCGGTCATCCGCACTAATATCCATGTCCTCGGCCTTTATTGCCAACGTCGCAGTGCTCAGATACTCCGTCAGCGATGTAAGATCCTGCTTGACTTGTTTGGAGGCATAGAAATGGTTTGGGCCTAAGACGAGCCAATATGCCAGTGGCATGAGCTTATTCCATCGAGCGCAGATCTCGCGTTCGGCGGGTGTGAGCTCGGTGTCTTGTGCAGGACTGTTGGCTTCGACATATCGGTGCAAGGAATCTAGCGTCTTGTTCTGCGATTCTGATAGCGATGGTCGGGTGGCGAGAAGGACTTGCACGATCTCATGGATTTGCCAGCGGACGACCCAGTATGTCTAGCGCGCGTTAGCATCGCATATTGCCACTTTCGGATAACACTTACGCCCGGTCTGTGGCCGCAGGTAGCAAGTTCGTGGAACTTCTTCGTTGCTGCCGCCGGCTCAAAGTTGACAATAGCTTCAAAGTCCCTGTTATCACGGAAGTTGAAGTCCCACGATTTCGGGATCTCAGTCGTCGCTCTCGCATCGTCTGTCAACCGTCGCATTCGCTGCAGCTCGATCCGGAACTGGACGATGCTGTACGACTTCGTAATCCGCTCATCGAAACCAATGAACTCGTAGAACTTGTCGAAGAAGACATTCTCCAGATCCTTGGTCAGTGTGTTGAGCACGGCATCGGCTCCTCGTCGGTGGTACTGGAGCGCATGCAAAATGTGTGCCTTGGGATCTCGATATCGTTCTTCGAGCGCTTTGACTTCTCGGAGGTTGACTGGCCATGGGTGTAGTGTTGAGAAGCGTGTGTATAACAAATGTCCTAATGTGTCGTTCTGCACTTCTTGCGGATGCAATTCGCGGTATGCGCCGAAAGCCATGGAGCCGAGTCCAAGTGTTCGAGTATTTAGTAGCTCCAGTAAGGATGCCTGGAAGTTGTGTTGTGAGTTGTCTTTGAGCAAGTGGCTGAGGCACGCTGCTTGCAGGTTGTAGATGTTGGATCTCACCGATCCAAACTTCATAAGAGTAGCGATAGCAAGAATACATGCATCATCGCTCGGACGATCCTCGAGATCATATGCTGTATGGTAGACTTCGAGGCACAGGGCAATGAAAGTAGCGATTTCAGCGTCGGTTCGAGATTCCATGTCCGAGAAGTAGAGCAGGTATTGTAGCTTCATGGAGTTGATGTCTGTGGTAACCTGGCGGACCTTGGTCTTAACATCATCTCCGTTCAAGTGCGCTGACTTCTCACCGCAAAGGAAATCGCAGAATCGGTCTCTTTCGTCTCCTTGAAGCCCCTCAGCGACCTGCTTGAGATCATCGAAGCATGATACCTTGGTGCTGTGAGCTTCGAAGAACGTCTTGCAGGAAGCCAGAAGCTGGGCTTTGGCGAAGAGGTAGTGGTGTAGGAGGAGAGCATTACCGGCATTGCGATGATGAGGATCGATGACCAGATAGCGCTGGGCCAGCTTCAGCACATCTTCTGCCGAACCTGACGATGAATCTTCCAGTGTTGCGTTGAGTGCCGTCTTCCATGGTTGCGACGCTACAGCCCATGCAAGCTCGTTCGGCACTTCTTGTGTGATCTTGCCAGCAGACTCATAGTGCTTGCAAAGCTGTTCCAAGCCGTTCAAGCAGAACAATCTCAGCTCTTTCCACCGCTTCAGCTCTTCGAGAGCATTCATCTTCACAGTCACAAATTCGACATCATTCTTGCCAACATCTGAAGTGATGCCGATAGTTGGGTTGTCCAGAACCTCCATCAGTTCTGTCAACATCCCTTGTCGGTGGTAGACCTGGTAGAGCAGCCGAAGATCAGCTGATGACGAGAGTATCTTGAGCGTGTCCTTCTTTGCGAGTGTGTTGTCGACAATCGACTTTAGACTTCGGCTCGCGAGCATCTTCAAGCTCGCGGCCATCTTGTCTCCTGCTGGTAGCTTGTCCGCCTGGATTTGGCAGAGTGCTATCCATGCAAAGTGATACTTGACATTCTGCGGCGATTCTCGTTGCAATCTTGCAAAGAGCTGTATATCTCATCAGTGTTTCAATTTCACCATATAGCTCGAACTCACTCACCTGCGGCGGCAAATCCCAATACTCCGCCCTCAGTGCAGATTCAAGCATCTCCCCACGAATTTCCTGCTGCATGAATCTCGGCGCCACGTCCAGCGAGTCTTTCCACAGACCTGCCATCTTCGGTCCAGCAACACCGTTGAATGTGCCGAGTTCCTCCTGGCAGTCTCGTATTACATTCTGGACGGTCACAATCAAGGCTGGTTCCAGCGGGTCATTGGGAGGCGGCTTGATCGTGTCCACCAACGCAAGCGCCTCTTGCGGTTTCCCTTGACTCCGAAGAAACCATGCTTGTGCTAGCTAAGTAGATGTTAATTAGCTTCAGAGGGGAGATCGATATTCAGATGATGAAGTGAAGTCATACGATATATGTCCAATTCTTCGACGCCTTCTGTAATTTCTTTTGGCAGAACTTGAGGCCCTGACTAGGATTCTTCGAATAATCCTCGACGATTTTGTCGAAGATCTCGACCTGCGAAGGCGGCATTGAGAGATAGTTGATCACGACATGCAAGATATTTGTGGAAGTTGGATCTCAAATCGATTGTCCAATCATGAACCACAAGTCTTGGCGTGTGGATTCTAGGCCTATGTTTAGAATGAAACCGTGACAGTTTCGAGCAACGATGTGAATTTGGGACTATGAGACGCGACGACGTTTGGTCTTCGAATTGCTCAGAATGATATTGCTAATTGCGCAATTTGGCGCTTTTGATGATCTAAGGCACACTTATGCCTTTGCACATTTCGCCCATGATCTCCTTGAACCCAGCCGTGACATGCCATGCAAATCCGAAGTCAATACATAAAATCATCATCAGAAGCAGCCATGCAGAATCTGGCTTTATGCCTCAGACTCGACCTCAGCACTTGCTGGTGGCGCCGAAGGTGCGTCCCTGGGTACACCACGATCACCGCCTCCTCTGCCACGGCCTCCTCTGAAGCCGCCTCGCTGTCCACGCTCGCCCCTCTTGTCGTCCAAGTCTAAACCATTGACCTTTGCCTCCGCATCCTTCAGCTCCTGCTCCTTCTGCTGAATGTAGTTCTCCTTCTCTGTTCTGATCACAGCCAGCACATCTGTCAAGCTCGCCTTCCACATGTCGAGTCTCGTGCCCACTTCGAGCCACTGCTTCTCGCCGAAAACGCGGTATGTGCTGCGATGGATGAGGAATTCCTGCTTGAGTTGCGAGAGCTTGCCCTCGACAAGGCCTGCACGGATCACATCAATGACCCACATCTCGACCTCCTCCTCAGGCACCTGAAGCGCCTTCGCAATCTGTGCATATGAGAGTGTTCGCTTCTGGTTCTCGTGGGCTGCTAGCGACGCCAAAGTCAATAGGCGCATCTTGCGATCGAGTTTCGCCTCGTCGAGGCCCTGCTTCTCCAACCATCCATCGTGCTCTGTCTTGAAGTCGCTAAAGGCGTCAAGATTGTCTGAGGTGAAGATCTCGAGCAGCTCGAATGCCGTTTCGTCGGACTTCTTCAATGCCTGGACAGCATCTAATGAGGCCAAATCCTCGAAATCGAAATGTGTAGGATGTACGAGTGCGGCCTTCAGAGCTTGTGTGGAGAGCTTTTGTGCCTCTTGACTTGAGGACTCTTCATTGGGGATCGTGCGAATGGCTTTGAGAAGATATGCGTAGCTCTCGTCATTTTCGCCTGATGATTCTGCTGTGTCCGAAATCTCCATGTACAGTTGTCTCTGCTCTTCCGCGTCGATATCCCACTGCGCAATCCACTGGTCTAGATTCTTGAGCTGCGACTTGAGTGTCTCGAAATTGCCTGACGCTTTCACGACTGACAGGACGGCGCGGAAAATGTGGAACCGTGCTTCGCTGTCGGCGGGGACTGTATTGTACACTGTGCTGAGGATGGAGAGCGCAAGACCTGCGCCATTTTGCGGTGAGGTTGTGATGGGCTTTGAGAGGTATTGGCATATTCTTGACAAGAACATTTCTGGCTGGCTCGGAGACTGTTTTATGATATGGATGAGGAGGTTGTACGCTGCTTGGATTTCTAGACTGCCGTTAGCCATTTTTGCATCCGTGATCACATTTTGAGCTGAGAGGCACCCTTCTCTGGCGCAGAATTCAGTATCGAAGCAGCGCCGACTAGCTTCTTCATGGCATCCTCATCTTTGCTCTCTTTCAGGAGGCTCGCGACCTCTGGTTGTATCGGTGCGCCGTCCACATTCTGTGCTTTGCGCAAGTTGTCGATGTATGATGCGAGCTCGTCAGATAACTCCTCGAGCGTGCCCTCGATCAGGAGCGTATTCGTAGGAGCAGGCATGGCGTGTGGTTGTTGGCTCGAAAATTGCAGGCGACGGCGCGTTGATATTCAAAGTGGGATGCGAAGTTGTGGCGCTAAATTTCGTGAGTCCGAGTCCATTTGTCCATTTGGCGACCGTTTCTGAGCGGGTCTGGCTAAAGAGGACTCTTGGACGACCCAAAAATTTCCTCCAACAAACGCGTCGACTTTCTCTTCTTCATTATGAACAACGCAAAACAATCACCACTCGCTTTAAAGCATTTTCGGAACCGAGATGCCCGCTCTTCGGAGTGTGCGGCTTCCATGACAACGAAAACCGTCTGCTGAGTGAAGAATATCTTCTACGATCGCCTGGAATTGGGTGCGATTGTCCTCTTGCGTTTAGCGATGGGGACGAGCGCAATTTCTGGCCGTACATTTCTTTCGCTTGATCATGATTCCGCAAGTGCTTCGGCAGCGTCAACTTGATGCTCGCATGCGTGTGGCGATGCTGGATGATAAGACTGCTGGGTGAAACTGGCGTAGTCAATCACGTCTGTTCACAAACATGTACTGGCTACTCGAAAGGGTTTAGATATGCTCACTAGAACACTGTCTTCAACCGAACGAGTAATACATGTCTTTGCGCCGGGGAGAAGGTCGATGCATGGAGCTTAGTACCGAGATGCTCATCATGGAGTACTTGAGTGATTGAGTGGATCACGATCTCACAATGAACTTGTCATCATTGAGGTGCCGTGATAGGAATCTTGCTTTCTTACTTCCGCTCCCACCCACAATCAAATATCTTAGTTACTGTCGTCGTGAGGAATCGCTCGCAGCGCTGTGGGAAGGAGCGCTATTCAACGGCTCGGAAGTGCGTAACATGCATATCTCCTTCACAACCAGTGCGTACGAACAAGCATCGATGACGATAGCCAAAAACGTTCACATATCCATCACTTAACAGCCCGTAAAGCTGAGAATTGCTGCCGTCACAAGCAACGTATGCCATCAAATCATTTTCGATTTCGTTCGCGATGTTCTGGTAGCTTTCGATTCGCTGTTTTTGCAAACACGTATGCCGTGTATCATGACATGTCCCATGCACATTCAACGCCAGTTGTAGAATGCTGTTCAATTGACCCGTCACTCCTCAGCCATCTTAATGGTATATCTCTTGCTAATCCTTGCGTCTCCCAACTGCCTCTCTACGACGAGCTCTTTGGAATGTGCTTGCCCTTAGCGTTCGACTTTGGGGTCTCGCCAATCTGGAGTCCTATTTGCATGCCATTAGCGTTGTCCTTCCCTCCTCAATTGCAATTTGTGCGCGCGTACCTGGTGGGAGGGATTGCTTGAGCTTCTCGGCGCGGTCAGAGTCCTTGAGGATGAGGGTGTACAGGTTCTTCTTGCATCGGATCTTGAACTTGACTTGGTTGTTCTTCTTGTTCTTCTTTATCCGCGCAGCTGTCACTCTCACGTTAGTCCTGCATCTCCTTCACGAGTCCATTGTGCGACCGATGGCTGGGGCATTTGAGACGTACAGGACGCATCCTTTCTGCGGGCGATCTCGATGAAGTTTTTGATGTCGGAAACTTGCTTAGGCATTTTGACGGTTGTTTGCTGGGAGCGTCGAGCAAAGTATCGTGAGTTCGTGATGCACGGTGCCCTGAATTCAAAGTGCGCCGAACTTCAGGCATGAAGAACTACGCCTGAGGCACGAAGCACTTCTGAGTCCACGATATCCAAGTCCTATGCTTTAGCGTGCTACAATGAACTCATGACGATAGACAGAAGGCAGCAGGAAAGAGCAGAGATGTGGCCAATTTACACGGTTCAACTTGACAACACGATCCGATTCTATCGTAATCTCTTCTACAGTCTCAAGTAGTCCTACTCTTCATCTCAGCCATTCTTGGAATACTACGAATCATGCCAACACCACTCGACCGAGCACTCCAGTCCAAATCCGCCTTCTTTGGCTTCGCAGGCATAGTCACAGCAGTCGCAGCATGGTCGATCTGGTATGGATCAATCTTCCCGCCGGCTAGCGACATTTTGTCGTCCATGAAGCTGAACCAAACAAATCAACAGGGGATCTGACAGCATGTTCCCACCAGAACCAGATCCCAAGGGCGGTGAGCACTATCTTCCTGTTGCTGATGCTGATGCTTGTCAACAATACTTGAGTGTTTGGTGCTGATGGTGTGCTCGTTTGGAAGATCCCGAGACTTGGTCACAAGAGGAGTTGAGGAGATGGTTGAATAATGTGAGTATTCCCACGAACGTAAAGATGAGTTCGCGGAACAAGGCGTCTGACTGCAGATATTTAGCGACGATTGCTGCCAAGTAGCAGCGCGACCAAAGAAGAGCTCCTGCGGCGCGTCAAAAACAACATGCGGAATGCCTGATGGCTAGGAGATACGAAGACGTGTGGGACGGGTGAAAGCCATGAATCGCACGGGCGAGCTGGACCATTGTTTACAATTGAGATACCCTTGACTACTTCCAATTGACACAACATTTTTATCACGGACTCCGCTCTGCGAATATGGATAGTGTAGGAGTCTTCAGAGTCATGTACATGCTATATCTGGAGCATATCAGAAGCTAGCGGCCACCGTTTGCAGCAACGGATACAGTAGTGCATAGGGCTGAAGGCGTTTCTGGTGGCGCTAGCATTAAATGTCCACGTGGGTGATTCCATCAGCAGTAACTCAACATTAGATCTATCGGTCCCACAATAATGGACAGATATCATGACGATGCATGTGACCATGGCGAAGCTTTCATCAACCGGCGGAAAGCGAGAGCCATGCCCTCTTCAGCCAGTCGTCCGACCAGTATATGTCGTTCGGAGGGCGGAGACTCACCGCCACCATTGATGTCTTGCAGAGCACAATCGTACCCTAGACGCGAAATGGAATCGTGGAGAACTCATGCAAGTGCTGGCAGGATCGTCTAGGCGAGCGGTGAAAGCTTCAATGCATTGATTTGGATGAACACGATGGACATGCGCACGTATCTGCATGAGGCATGCACAACTCTGAAATCCGGACGAGGATCAGCTCCCGCATGCATCAACCTACGGGATTCAGGTACAAGCGACGAGGGAAGAGAACGACATCGAAATCGAATGATCCGAGATAGCTGCCGTGCATGATGTCTGTTCTCAATCAGTAGAAATTCCAATAGCTTCAAATATTATTTTTGGAGAGCACAGCCTCACGAGTGGCTCTCGGGATACGTCGTGAAGGTCACGCCGATTGCCTCCAGCTAGCGACTCCCGAGATGCGGGCGGGTACTTGCAGCTGTGCAGCAACGCAGGTTGCCCCTGAAAATTGGACGATGATCACCACGAGCAGGGCCACGCATCCTGATACAAGTTGCAAGCAAATCAATGGTTGCAGAGGGCGAGGCTGATGCTGTGAAAATAAGGACAGGGGTGAATGACGTCCTCAAAGCTTGGACGTGTTTCGGCTGGCGACTGCGTTGACCCACCTCCCGCCAGTTGAACCTGCGTCGAGAGAATAAGAAGCTGTCCTTAGCTTGCCATCCAAAGTTTGAACCTACAAAACCCCAAAGTCTCTCGCACAAGCGTATTCACCCTTCGTTCCACACTTCTGTCGCTTGTTGAGTGTGTTTACATCTTACGTCCATACCACTGCCCACTAGCTCTTACGACCTGACGACCATCGAGACCTTTGTTTACTTGCGTTTGATTCACGACTACAGCAGCTTTTCAACATGTGGTGAGCTTCAACTGCTGTAATACATGCTGCTTCTGAGTATGCATCTAACGACTTCGTCTCAGTGGCATCTTTGGATACGTCAACTACTTGGTGGAGAAGGACAGGAACTTCATCCTCCAGACTCTTCTCAATGGTGAGTGCAGGCAATTTACGCTCATTTCGCTATTTTGAGCTAACACTCCACCCTCTCAGGCCTCTCGCGACTTGAGTACCGTGGCTACGACTCCGCCGGTCTAGCTGTCGACGGCGATAAGAAGAACGAGGTCTTCGCATTCAAGGAGGTTGGCAAGGTCGCCAAGCTGAGAGAGCTCATCAAGGAGCAGAACCCAGATCTCTCCAAGGTCTTCGACTCACATGCTGGCATCGCACACACCAGATGGGCAACCCACGGTAGCCCTTCGAGGTTGAACTGCCATCCACATCAGTACGTCGATCCCCGCACCCAGCCTTGCGACCACACAAAAGCCAAATTTGTTGGCATCAACAAGAATTGAAATCGGTTGACTGACACATCATGATCCATGTAGGTCGGACCCAGACTGGCAGTTCACAGTCGTCCACAATGGCATCATCACCAACTACAAAGAGTTGAAGACCCTGCTCGAGGGCAAGGGTTTCAAGTTCACGACCGAAACGGATACTGAAGCCATTGCGAAGCTCGCCCTATATATTTGGAAGCAGCACCCCGATGTCGAGTTTCCAGTCCTCGCAAAGGCTGTCATCTCTGAGCTTTCTGGCGCCTTCGGTTTACTCATGACCTCGGTCCACTACCCACACGAAGTCATTGCGGCTCGCAAGGGTTCGCCCCTTGTCATTGGTGTCAAGACAGCCAAGAAGATGAAGGTCGACTTTGTGGATGTTGAATACACCGAAGAGGGTGCTCTACCAGCTGAGACTGCATCCCAAAATGTGGCTCTCAAGAAGTCTAACAACCTCCTTGCCCCACCAGACAAGTCCCTGCTCCACCGATCGCAGTCCCGAGCCTTCCTGTCGGATGATGGCGCGCCAATGCCAACCGAATTCTTCTTATCCTCCGACCCTTCATCCATCGTTGAGCACACCAAGAAGGTGTTGTACCTTGAGGACGACGACATTGCGCACATCCATGAGGGCTCCCTCAACATTCATCGTCTGAAGAAGGACGATGGCACTTCCAACGTGCGTGCCATTCAGACACTCGAGATCGAGCTGCAGGAGATCATGAAGGGCAAATTCGACCACTTCATGCAGAAGGAAATCTTCGAGCAGCCAGAGTCTGTGGTCAATGCCATGCGTGGTCGTCTAGACCTGCAGAAGAAGGAAGTCACACTTGGTGGTTTGAGGCAGTACATGACGACCATTCGTCGCTGCCGTAGGATCATCTTCCTTGCCTGCGGTACCTCCTTCCACTCTTGTATGGCTGTCCGCGGTATCTTCGAGGAGCTTACCGACATTCCAATCTCTGTCGAGTTGGCCTCAGATTTCTTGGATCGTGAGGCGCCCATCTTCCGTGACGATGTCTGCGTCTTCGTCTCCCAGTCTGGTGAGACTGCCGACTCGCTCATGGCTCTGCGATACTGCTTAGAGCGTGGCTCGCTGACCGTTGGTATCGTCAACGTTGTCGGCTCATCCATCTCGCTTCTCACTCACTGCGGTGTCCACATCAATGCCGGCCCAGAAATTGGTGTTGCGTCCACCAAGGCATACACCTCGCAGTTCGTGTGCATGGTCATGTTCGCACTTTCGCTCTCAGAAGACCGTGCATCCAAGCACGCACGCCGCATGGAGATCATGGAGGGACTTGGCAAGATCTCAGCGCAGTTCAAGGAGACGCTCCAGCTCGACCAATCCATCAAGAAGCTCTGCGAGCGCTTCAAGAACCAGAAGTCCATGCTTCTCCTCGGTCGTGGTATGCAGCACGCAACTGCTCTCGAGGGTGCTCTCAAGATCAAGGAGATCTCGTATCTCCACTGCGAAGCCGTCATGTCTGGCGAGCTGAAACACGGTGTTCTAGCCCTTGTGGACGAGAACCTGCCAATTGTCATGATCTTGACCCGCGATGGACTCTTCGCCAAGTCGCTCAACGCCTACCAGCAGGTCATTGCGCGTGATGGCAAGCCAATCCTCATCTGCAACAAGGATGACAAGGAGTTCCCGGCGGACAAGGCTGTCAAGATCGAGGTGCCACAGACCGTCGACTGCTTGCAGGGCCTGATCAATGTCATCCCACTGCAGCTGATGGCATACTGGCTGGCTGTTGGCGAAGGCCTGAACGTCGACTTCCCAAGGTGAGTTATCTCTTTTCCCGATCAAATCTGCGACAGGATACTAACAATAGTGATAGAAACTTGGCCAAGTCTGTCACGGTAGAATAAGCGCTATGATCTCATTCTTATCAATGCGGTCAATTGCTTGTTTTGCTGATCTCAGGTTGAATCAGGTCACGGATGGCGATACATTGCCCATGAACACTTCACTCAGCTATCAGGAAATGGCGCACAACGGGAGCGAAAACATCAATCCGCGCTTGTCTATTCGCAGGCGCGTGTCTCCAGTAAGGAGGCAGGTCATATTCAAGCCCCCTCCTCAATTGAGCAGGACTGGAAGATCAGAGTACTTGTAGACGGTTCGTCGGACTTTGTCATGTCGGTTCAATGGTTTACGGCTATGTTTGTTTTAAGGGTATGGGTTATGTGAGGCTATTGATGGAATGGGTATGACTTGGTTTGGCATGATTTAGAACCACTATAGGCAGGCAAAAATGCTTGTACGAGTACTTTGAATGATATGGTTTAGACTTTACATGTTCCTCCTTGTGCGCTTCGTTGAGCTCTCTACTTCCATGGTCAATGCCCTAGCCGCGATCGTGAATGGTGTTCGTCGTGCGTGCTCTTGACATTGCATTTCTTCTCTGATCTCGACACAAATCCTGCTCTTGACCCATTTCGCACGCCCAGCATGGATCTAACCGATGCCTTCTCCGCAATCGCATTATGATCGCTACGGATCCTGGCCTCGCAAGCGGTTAACCTTGCAATTCTGGCAACGAGGATGCATTCACAAGATCCAATCGCGATTCAACTCTAGGAAGCACAACACACAGACTTCACATCACATAATGTCTCACGACAGGTCCTAAATTCTTCAGTCAAAGAACGTCTACAGCGCGATCTCATTGCACAGTCGCAGTAATGAGCAGCGCAACTGCTGGGAGCAGCGCTGGCCAATAACGACCCCGCAAAACAAGCGTGTGGCGTCGTTGCGAGATCGTTGCTGGCAACTATACCGCTTCCGATTGGGAGGAGGCTAACCTATCCCCGGCGTGCCTAGTCTCCCAAGCAAACCTGAAGGACTGTGTGTACAGTACTATCGCAGGCGCAGTCAATAATGAGGGAACACTTCCCTTAAGTTCCCGTACAGTACGGAGGTGATCGCTCTCTGGGATTGCCCACACCCATACGGCAGACTCGCTCGCTCCATACTGCATCTTGTCCTGTTCTGCATGTTTTGCCGGAGAGGTGTGTGTCCTACTTAGACGGACTTCCCCTCACGTTTTTGTCTGTGCCGTCTGGGTTGATTCTTGACGGCTGACTCTGGACACTTTTTTTGTGAGAGGAACATACGAATCGCGACGATGGGCTTGGGCGTGTTGGATGATACAAAGCTCGAGCATGTGCCGGGTAAGTGCATGATCGGATCTCAGTTTGGATCTGGGAGGGAGGCCTCAGAATGTCGATGCGATGTGACATGCAACATGCTGACGTGAGAGCGCAGGCACGGCTTTTGTGGTGGACGACGAGACACGGAGGGCAGAAGAGGATGTCACCATTGACGAGAACCTCAAGTACGATCGCAGTGGGCCGATACCTATCATCCTGGTCCCGCAGCCGTCGGATGACCCCAATGATCCCCTGGTACGTTTCTGGTGGTTGTACAGAACGTGGGAGGAAGAGAGCATGCGACTGACTGCATATGTGCATAGAATTGGCCGCTATGGAAGCGCGACTTGATGCTGCTTATCCTGTCGCTGCTCGGTATCATAGTCACGACGTTATCGCCCCTCCTCGCTGCGACGTCGGTCACGCTCGCCCTCAAGTACAAACGCACATTCGATGAGGTTGCGCTTCTGACGGGATGGCATCTGGTCGGCGTCGCGGTGGGCGGGTTCGTCTTTGTGCCTAGTTCGCGCGTGTGGGGGAAGAGACATACGTTCCTCATCGGCACGGCCATTGTCATCTTCAGCTCGGCGTGGAGCGGTGCCAGCGGGCTGAACTACACGAGTATGCTCTGGGCGCGCATCTTCCAGGGCATCGGTCTTGCGCCCTTCGAAGCGCTGGTCAATGCGACAGTCGGCGATCTCTACTTCGTCCACGAGCGCGGCAAGCGCATGGCTATCTCGAATTTCGCGGTCTTTGGCGGCGCGTTCATGACGCCTGTTATTGTGGGCAAGATGTCGCATGAGATGGGGTGGGAATGGAGCTTTAACTTCGTGGCCATCTTTGCTGGCGTACTCTTACCATTCCTGATCTTCTTCGTGCCGGAGACGGCGTACAAGAGAGACGAGTCGCTGAACACGGATACTTCGATGACGCTACACGGGCATAGGAGGAGCATCCAGTTCACAGACCTGGACACGCAACATCTCAACAACAATGCGGGCGACGCACCACCAAGCTACTTCGACAAGGACGAAACAGCCATCAGCGCAGGGCATCACACCGGATCTCCCACAACCACGAAACCACCCGTACCCCAAAAAGTCACATACTGGCAATCGCTCGCCCCCTTCAACGGCCGCAAATCCGACGAGAAACTCTGGAAACTCGTCATCCGACCTCTGCCCCTGTTCTTCCACCCAGCCATCCTCTGGGCCTGCCTCATCCAAGGCGCCATCATCGGCTGGACTGTCTTCATCGGCATCGTGCTCGCTGCCATCATGCTGGGACCCCCCTTGTTCTTCAACGAGGTCAAGACAGGGTATATGTACACGTCTGCGTTTGTGGGTGCGCTGGTGGGCTTCATTATCTCAGGCCTGCTGAGTGACTCGACGAGTAACTGGATGACGAGGAGGAATCGGGGCGTCTTTGAGCCGGAGTTTAGACTGCCGCTTGTTATCCCGATGTTGATACTGGGCAGCATTGGGCTGTACGGGTTTGGCATCACGAGTAATGATACGTATACGTATGGGTGGTTCTGGCCGGACTTTTTCTTCGCCTTTGAGGTGGCTGGGATGGTACTTGGTGCTGTGGCCTCATCCCTCTACATCGTGGACGCGCATCGTAAGTGTTTCTCTCATCGCTTCTCGCACTACAAAATACCCCAGATGCTAACGAGATGGACATGCAGGCGAGATAGCCATCGAGGCATTCACGTGCATGATGATCTTCAAGAACATGTTCTCCTTCCTGCTCACGTACCTGGGGTACCACTGGCTCGTGATCGGCGGCGTCAGGGACGTCTTCGTCGCCGTGGCGTCGGTGCAGGTCGCGCTGTGCTTCCTGACCGTGCCGATGTACATCTTTGGGAAGAAGAATCGCAGTTTCTTTGCCAGGTACGATATACTCAAGTTGTTGCACTTGTGGTAGGATGGTATCTTTTGGGGATGCGTTGTGGATTTTGATCATGTTTGAGCGTTTGAGCGTGTGGTATGAGTTTTTGAGCGAGCGAGCGGGTAGCGAGCGGGTAATTTGCATCTGTAAGGTAGCATGGAGTACACGAAGTCAATGCTTCACATTTCTCACATCTGACAGCTGTGGTCATTCTCCTTGAAGACAGTCTTTCGTCAGTCACCGGACGGTGTAAACACCTATAGCACATGAGACTTGCTACGTTACATTCAGCGAGCTCTTGACAGCATCTCATAATACTGTACGGGGCTACCACCACGTGCTTCTCGAGCTTGGCGTATGCATGCGGAACTAGCCGCGTATCGATTCGTACCTGCAAGGCTTACCCTACGTAATTGCCTTGCGGTTCCCTCAACATAACTCCGACATGCACATGGGAAAACTCTAAGTGGCTTGTGTACGCCGAACAGAAGCTGCAACCATGTCCTCTTCGTGCACGCGTGTTGCTATACCAGTTCTGATTAATTACAGTCATCAGTCAGGAGATGCGCAACGCCATCCTCCGTTCACATAGATTCACGGAGACGAAAACGATACGTGTAGCACTTATTTCAGCCTCACGACCCACGCGATCGGATTTTCGGACTGCCAAACAGAAGAGGAAGCATGCGACCTGGGGACGATAATGATGGAGGATCGACGCCGTCGCAACACCACGCGCCTTCCTCTTCCTCGGCTAGACATCTCGATGCAGCAGACGGCGCGGTAGATGCCATTGCCAATGCCAGCAGAGAGACGCGCCTCCGGACTACCGACCGTGCATCTGCCACTGCCTCTGAATCTGTCCGCGTGGCATCCCGATCGCCACATCCCTACCATCGACGGAGTAGTGTCTTGGAAGGCGGCACTTCGCGCATCAAGCCTGATATCGCGGCGAGATCGAGGGAGGAGCCATTGAGTGGTGCCGCGACTGGCGCAAGGAAAGGGAGGAAGAATACGAGTGGTGGGGAAGATGAGAACGAGGTGGGAAGGAGGGACAGTGAGACGCCTGCTGTAGTAGGACGTGAAAGTCCGATTGAGAGCGGTACCGAGGCAGACGACGAGAGTATAAGCTACATCAAGGCATTGCCCGCGCCTCCGCTACGGCTACATAAGGGACTCAAAACGGCGATGGGCACGGGGCTGGATGGATCGGAGACACCGCTGCTGACTCCATCCGCCATAGATGAGGAGGGAGCTAGATTCGATTTTCCTATCACGAATGCGAAGAACAAGAGATCTGCGGCGGAGAAGGCGGCGAACGAGGAAGAGCTGCGAGAGGCTAGGGCACGGTTTGTGAAGAGAAGGAGGGCTGAGCTGGGACGGAGAGCTTGTGAGGTGCTTCTCCTAATTGTGATTGGTATGCTTGTCTTGGGAAATGAATTGGTGCGGTCATCCATACAACCGTGGCATAGAGGTCAGTTTCACGAGTGGAACATGTCATGTGCTGGACGCGTGACGCTGACTGAACTTTGCAGTAGAGCTTCTGAGCCATGTCTCCATCATCTCGGCGCTGTACCTTCTCTACCCCATTCGCCTCATCGCATACGCATGGAAACGCACAAAGTCATGGAAGCCCGTGCAGAGGACCATACGTCTGCCTGCAGCATTCGACCCCGCGCCCTTGCTCTACCCACAATTCATACCAGTCATGATCGCGCTGGTCTTGCTGCCTACCTACCCAAAGGTGCTACTGCCGAATCTTGTTCTCGGACTCTCATCGGTGCCAGGAGGACTTTTCCGCTTCGGCAACTGGGACATCGAACCATTGCGTTGGCTCATCGCAACGATCCCGCTGATTGTCTCAGAGCACACAGACTTCCCGCACAAGATCTTTGCGATCAAGCCATACATGCTGAAGATGGAGTCGTGGGAGCGAGTGGAGCCTGAGTTGATTGCTGCGTTATACCCCCTCCATCAAGCGCTCGTGCGATTCCTGCAGTATCTGACAACCACGAGTCTATTACCGGCCGAAGTGCATCTCATGTCCATCGGCTTAATCAATCTACTCCTGTGCGCAGAGATGCCACCGACCATCATTCTATCGACATTGCTTTGGCTGGGAGGACTGAGCGCTTATGTGCTGATTGGACCTGTGATACGCTGGAACATTGCTCTAGCTCGAGTGCCGAGATGGCGCTTTAGACGAGTGGGACGTCTGATACAGATGAGGCAGTCATTTTTAGGTGCCCTGAACCAAGCCATGATTAGAAGTCGGTCGGCAGTAGCATCGCGGAAGGTCACAGACAGCGATGCTGATGACGATCATGAAGAGGACCCGGCAACGCAGAGGAAGTCTTCGATCATGAGTCTGGAGGGCATGAAGTCGCATTTGTTGACTTCGATCAAGACTAACCTGTTCTCGACAGGCGATGATGGCGACTTGAAAGAGATCAAGTCAGCTGTTGAGCCTGGTGTTGCTGGTCGAGAAGATGGCCTTGTTGCTGAGAAGAGGAATGGCGTTGCGACTGAGTCTGCTTCGAGGCCAAGGCGGAATACACTGCCAAATATAAGCAAGACGCCGACGGCACCAGCAACTCCTGACAGCAGCAGCCGAAAACGCAAACTCGCAAGCTATGGTCGCACGCTTTTCGGACGGCCCTTCTCTTCGTTGACGCAACGAGAGGCTACGATCAGGAAGTGGGTATACTCCATCTACACATACGCCACAATGATTATGCTCATCCTGGGGCCGCTGCGGAATCTCATCGGCAGATATGCATTGAACGGGCATGAACCTTTCGGCTGGGCGATCAGCTACCTCTTCGGCAACATCCAACAAGTCCGCTTCCTCATCTGGCAATACAGCCTGGAATGGTGGGTGCCGCTCCCGCCTCTCCTCGAACTAGACGAGTACACATGTTCCATCGGCATCGGAAGAGGCCGCGCAGAATGCCTGCGTCAAATCGACTTCCAAGAAGCGAATACGCGGCTCCTTCTATGCGGCTGCTGTCTCGCCATCATAGCCACAGGTCTCGGCGTCGTGCTCTCCTTCACCTTCGTGGAGGTGGACACGCGTCGCAAGGTGTTTCACGGGATGATGGTTGCCATGCTCCTGCCGACCATCTTCATCGACCCGGCCTTCATCTCCCTGGCTCTCGTCATCATCCTCGCTATCTTCCTCATCCTGGACTTGATCCGCGCGTCGCAGCTCCCGCCGCTGTCGCGACCTATCGCGTCATTCTTGACACCTTACGTGGATGGTCGTGATCTGCGCGGCCCGGTCGTTGTGTCACACATTTTCCTCCTCATCGGCTGCGCGGTCCCGCTGTGGCTTTCACTAGCGGGCATAGCGTTTTCAGGTGAAGACCCCTGGCGTAATTGGGAGGTCGAGACGAGAGACGTGAGCATGATCGCGGGCGTCGTTTGCGTAGGCATGGGCGACGCAGCCGCGTCCCTCATCGGGCGCCGCTACGGACGGCGGAAGTGGCCCTGGACGGGCGGCAAGAGCCTCGAAGGCAGCGCCGCCTTCGCTGTCGCTGTCACGGTTGGGCTTGTAGCGGCTAAGATTTGGCTTAGGCTGGGTCAGTGGCGCGAAACGGATTCAACAAGAGTGGGTGATGAGGCGCCGTTTGGTGATGTCAAGGAGTGGATGGGGACGGTGGGTACAGCTGGCGTGGCGGCTTGTGGGGCGAGTTTTATGGAGGCCGTGTTAACGGGTGGGAATGATAATGTGGTTGTGCCTGTTGTGTTGTGGATTCTGGTTAAGGCTTTGGAGGTCTAGATGTATGGCTGGATGCGTGTCTGTCTTTTGCATAGCGAATGGCGTTGTTCTGAGCCTTTAGAAGCGGGCCCGGTATCCTGCGTTGTACTACTGTAGAGCGTGGATTCGGTAGAATAGTGAGCCACGAGCTTTACGTTGCATTTGATCCCTCTAGCGCTTCGGACCCGCGGTGTTTGATCACTTCTAGATGGTATAGATGCTGATTTCCTGGTCCTTCACAAAGCTAGAAACACTGTAATTGCAATGGTGAGACTCGAGGCAGACGAAGAGCGCCGTGCAGTCGTACGGTGGTGAATAGTGAATCGTGAATCAGGCAACAAGGCCACACATCCGCCCGCTAGCCCCACCCAAATCCGCATCGCACATGGCCAAATTCAGCGGTGCATCAAGAAAAGTCCCTGGACCAAAGCCAACACAGAACACGAACACAGCATGGCACCATCATTCAACCAGCTTCCGCCCGAGGAAGACTTTGACGACGAGGAGATCGACTACAGCGACTTGCGCGAGGCGTACGATGTGCAGCTCGACGAGGGATTCGACACCTTCGTCGTGATCGATGGGCTGCCGCAGGTGCCGGCGGAGAGCGTGGACAGGCTGACCAGCTTCTTGCTGAAGAAACTGAAGAGTGCGGGGAAGGCGAAGGAGGATGGCGTGTTTATGCCCATGGGCGAGAATGGCGTCTCTGAGGGGTATGCAATTCACAGGCGGAAGATGTGTGGGATGTGACGCAGTGGCTAATGGATTGTGCTGGATAGGTTCGCGTTCATTGAGTTCAACTCGCCAAGGGAGGCTGCGGCGGTGGCGAAGCAGTTCGATCGCACGCCGTTGGACAAGAAGCACACCATTTTGGTGAACAAGCTTACCGACATAGACCGCTACGGAAGGGAAGGCAAGATCGACGAGAAGTACGTCGAGCCGACGATTCCAGAGTTCACGGAGAAGGAAGTACGTGACTCCTCGCTATGTAGTGTGTGATGTCAAGCGCACGACTAACAGAAGCACAGCACTTGCGATGGTGGCTCGCCGACGCAGAATGCCGCGACCAATTCGTCATGTTCCGCGACAACAATGTCGGCGTCTTCTGGAACGAGGGCTCTGAGCAGCCAGAGATGATTGTCGACCGCCAACACTGGACTGAGATGTTCGTGCAATGGTCCCCGCTCGGCACCTATCTCCTTTCGATGCACCAACAAGGTATACAGCTGTGGGGCGGCAAGAGCTGGGGCAGACAGAAGCGATTCGCGCATCCAGCCTGCAACTTGGTCGACTTTTCGCCAAACGAGAAGTTCGTCTGCACGTGGTCGCACAGGCCTATTTCTGTAGACGAGAACCACCCTGTTCTCAGCGCAGACGACGATGGTAACAACTACATCATCTGGGATATTGCGACTGGCAAGCCATTGCGATCGTTCAAGACGCTGGACATGCCGACTGTAGCTCAGGACGAGGCTGGACAGCCAATCAAGAAAAAGCTGCAGTGGCCTGCGTTCAAGTGGTCTGCGGATGACAACTTTGTCGCACGCATGACACCTGGCCAGTCCATCTCCGTCTACGAGCTGCCCAGCATGAGACTCGTGGACAAGCATGCTGTTAAGATTGAGGGTGTTCAAGACTTCGATTGGTGCCCAACCACGACCAAGCGAGAGGGTGTCAAGACCTACGAGCAACTCTTCTGCTACTGGACTCCAGAAATCGGCAGCAACCCTGCCAAGGTTGGTCTGATGAGTATTCCCTCAAAGGAGATTGTCAGAACCCGAAATCTGTTCAATGTCTCGGATGCGAAGTTGCACTGGCAGAGCGACGGTCAGTACCTGTGCGTCAAGGTCGACAGGCATTCCAAGTCAAAGAAGTCGCTCGCCACAAACCTGGAAATCTTCCGTATCACTGAGAAGAACATCCCAGTTGAGGTTGTAGATTCGCTCAAGGACACGGTCATCAACTTCGCTTGGGAGCCCAAGGGCGACCGCTTCGTCATCATCACTGCTGGCGAGATTGTGCCCGGCGCTGCTGTACCTCCAAAGACTTCAGTGTCCTTCTTCTGCCCGGAGAAGGCCAAGGGCAACGTGCCGGGCAACTTCAAGCACATCCGCACTTTCGACAAGAAGAACAGCAATGCCATCTACTGGTCGCCCAAGGGACGATTCGTCGTGGTTGCTACTGTGCATTCGCAGCAAAATTTCGAGCTTGACTTCTGGGATCTGGACTATGAAGGCGAGAAGGATGAGGCATTTAAGGATTTGACTGCCAACTTGCAGCTCATGAATACTGTTGAGCACTACGGTATCACTGACCTGGAGTGGGATCCCACTGGCCGATATGTGGCTAGTGTTGCCTCATTCTGGAAGCACCAGGTAAGCCTCTTCTCCCACGTCTCCACTGATAATGAATGCACGCGCTAACATCTCCACTTCCAGGCTGAGAACGGATACCACCTCTACGACTTCAAGGGCACCTCCCTCCGCGAAGAGCACATCGACCGCTTCAAGCAGCTCTCCTGGCGCCCTCGCCCACCCACCCTCCTCACAAAGGAAGAGCAAAAGAAGGTGCGCAAGAACCTGCGCGAGTGGTCCAAGGTCTTCGACGAGGCCGACTACAACAAGAAGAACGCGGCGAATCGCGCGGTCGTGGAGCAGAGGAGGCGATTGCTCGAGGAGTGGCAGGCGTGGCGTGCGCAGGTCATGGAGGAGTTGAGGGAGGATGCTGTGGAGGTTGGGGGTGTGGCGAGTACGAAGCCGAAGGATGGGGAGAGTGCGGAGGTTGTGGAGGAGGTGGTTGAGGAGGTTATTGAGGAGACGGAGGAGGTTGTGGAGTAGTCTCCTCTTTTGTCATGGAGAAGATTCGTTTGACTGGCTGGCTGGCATTACGTAGCATGAACGTATAGCAAAGAAGTATATACAAGCCGTCTGAATACTCGTCACAAAAACAAGAGGTATCCTGCATTCCGCCGAGAAACAATCAAAACGCGTGAAGAATGAATCAGTGCTTCCACCAGGTAAACGCATCAGTCAGCTCTTGTCTCGCTGCCCGCACTGCTCTTCTCCTTCTTCGCAGGAGACCTGCCAGGGCTATTCGGCACGGGTTTTCTAGCGATCGGACTCCTCGGTGTGGTCGGTCTCGCTGCTTCCTGCTCACTGTCAACTTTCTCGCCACCATTAGATTTCTCTTCTTTGTCTGCGGGCGCGGCAGACTTCTTCATCTCCTCTTTGCCAGCCGTGTGTTCATCATCATCATCATCACCACCAGTGAGTTTCTCCCTGCCCTTCGCGATGATGCGCCAATGCCTCTTCCGTGCTTTGCCCGTCGTCTTCGCATCTTTACCCAGCGCCTTCCACGTCCCCCTCTGCTTAGCCCACACGACGCCGTCGTCATCCGCAGTAATCCCATCCTCCACATCATCCAAATCGCTGAGATCACTGCTCGAAATGCTGGACCCGCTACTCTGACTCGCCTGTCTATACACGATCCTTCTCCCCTCCTTCGCCTTCCGCTCCCGCTGCTCCTTCTTCATCTTCTGCTGCAGCTCGGCGTCCTCCTGGCAATCGAGCACAGCGATATGCAGGCCCGGCAGTTCTCTGTGCAGGAACTCCTTCAGGAGGGGGAGCAGCTGCGCGTTGGGACGGTACGTCCCGCTGTCGTTGTCGATGACGAGTTCGTAGTAGCGCGGGTCGCGCGGGGGTGCGTCGTTGGGCGGGCCGCCGGAGAGATCGGCGGGCGGGTGTTCCTCCGTTTGGTCGTTGGGTGTTTGGGGGCGGAGGTGCTCACGGTGGTGGGAAGATTGGCCGCCTTCGTTGCTGGAGAGGCGGTGGTGCGTGTGGTGTCTGGGTGAGTGGGGCGAGTGCGAGGGACTCCTTTGCTGTTCCTCGTTCTCGGCACCGGGTAGACTGTGCAAGTGCTCCTCCGGCGTGAGTTTGTTCTTGTGCCTGAGCCTGCGCACGAAGAATTCGCCGCTGTAGGCTATGTAGATGTTGACGTCGCTGTGCATGGTGTGTTTACTCAGGAAATCGATGCCGAATTCCTTGCCTGTCTCTGTGAAGCGGAAGAGCGCGTCGAGTGTCAGTACGTAGGTAAAGATGCGGCCGCCCTCATCCCAATGCACCAGGTCTAAGAATTTGAGAGTGGATTCTGTGGATGGTTCAGAGCCTAGGAGACCGTACTCGGTGGTGCGGTCGTAGTTGTACACGCGGGCGTGTTGGTGGTGTAGTGCTTTGGAGAGGAGGTAGCCCTCTATGCCTGAGGAAGTGAACATGCGCTTGACGAAGGGCTTGAATTCCACGAAGCGATGGTACAACTCTGGAGGTACAGGCCCACGCATCTGAAACTGGTTCGCTTGGAAGTTGTAGCGTTCTGCCTTGCGCTTCTTCCCGGTACATCGTGGACTCTCGTCTTCGTTGGGCGTTTTTCTCCCTGCTAGCCGGCCTAACATTGGACTGTAGTGCTTCGTGTACCACATTGGACCGACAGTATAACACCTTCCTCCATCTTCGTCCTTCGTTTTCCCCAAGTTCTCCACGGAGACGAAGAGATTCCCGTCCATGTGCTTTGTTTTGTGAAGTGCCACAGCGAGACCGCGCATTATGTACGCTCGTTTACTCGCCATACGTTTCTTGATCTTGTACCCAGCCTCCTGAATTCCAGGCCATCCATCATCGAGTCCTTGCACGTCGATTGTCACGTTGCCGAGGCGGTCATCGTGGTCCGCAGGATCTTCATCATATATGCGGCACTTCAGTCTAAAGCCCGATGCGGGAACATTGGCCACAATCCATTCGGTATTCCATTCAGGTTCCGTATCGCGTCGTATAGTCGGCGTGCGCAACCTCAACGGCGGATCCTCCTTGTGTCGCATAGCCAGACCTGTGGATAATGTCGCAACAATATAAGGATCCGACGAGAACGTCCCAATGTCCGCCATGGGCAGGTTCGTCGCCCTATGGAACGTGATCTTCAACGTGTACCCAGGCGGCGCCTTGGGCACAGGCGTGTCATCGTATCCGCCCGGCGGATCTTTGCTCTCATGGCGATCACCCTTCCCTTCCTTGCTGAGATCCGTGTCGTGCCGCCGGTGTCCGGCATCGAAGACTTTGTCGTTGCGCGAGGTTGTCGCGGTGCTGCTTGTGGGGCTGCTGTCATCGCCGTGCTTCTCGTTGTACGCCTCGACCTTCCCCGCGACGCGAAACACGGCTTCCTCGATTTTCGACGTCATGTTCTCGGGTGGAGCCGGTGTCGCAATGCTTCTCGCGAGATCTCCAGAATGCGCGCAAACAATCTTCACGGAATTATGTACAGTAAGGATATCTTATCGCAACATCTAAAGCTGTCGCAACCAGCTTGCGATCGGCAGCGAGCGAAGCCCTAGATTGCGAATGGCGGGCAGCCCGCACGTTTAAAACAGAGGACCCTGCCGAAGGCCCGCGCGCCAGCCATGCAAGATTTGCGCCGACGTGCTTGGCTAAAGCTTAGCCTTTGCTCGGCCTATGCCCCTTCGAGCAATCGTAGGCTCCGATCTTTGTCATGAGTTGCTCGTATCTTGCCTGCACAGCCTCAAAACCAAATTTCGAGTGTTCGCATTTCTTGCTCGAGGGCCGGATGATAGGAATGTGCAAGTTGATGAGGGAGATGCTCCTCGGCTGATAGGCATTGGCATCTCTTGCACTAGACGGAGAGCTGAAAGGCTAGAGATCAAGTACGTCTTGAATTGATGTGTCTAACGATGCACTATAATGACTTAGTCATCTTGACAGCTAAACTGCAGCTCTGAACAAGCAGCGGCGGCAGATTTGAAGCCGAAATCGCACAACAGCAATGTCGCGGAGTCTCGCACTCGTGATACATGTGAGAGCTTCCAAGCCGAAGCCGGGAGACAGTTCTGGTTTTCGCTCTGTCGGTGGCACGCTCCTATAGTGTTCTGAGCTCGCTCTCTACAGCTCTCTTCTGCACACCCATCGAGCATCAAACAGCCTTCAGAACAACGGCAAAGTGGCTCGTGTCTGGAAGTCGATGTTGCTCCGCTCGGACTCAATACGCTTCCCGCTCGTGCCGAAGACTCTATCCCAGAGCCGAGTCTGCTTCCCGTAGTTATAGCTCTTCTTCCAGCCTCTGCGATGGTGCAGATCATGGTCCTCTATGACCAGCTCAGCATCGAAGAGCCTCAGTAGACCCGTCAGTGGATTTGGAACAGCCGCATGGAGCCTGAGCCCGCTGTGGCCTGCGATTTCTGCGAACAAGACATACTGCGAACAGGCGTACCATTCGTACCAGCCCATTTGGAAGCCTAGAGCCTTCATGCTGAAGTATGTTATGAGAGGGATGCCTGCGATGTCGAAGAATTCTTGCTCGTGATCTGCGTAGATCGCAAGCAGTGGGTTGGGGTGCTTGGTCAAGTGGTGTCGGCGATGGAATTTCCACAATCCATCCACCTCATGCATCAATCTATGGTACCAGTAGAACCAGAAGTCGAGCACTAAAAGCCATTAGCATTCCAGGTTCTGCTTATTGAAGCAGGACTTGAGCATTACCGATGCCATAGACGCCGATCACGAGCGGCAGCGTAAGGAAGTTCACGTCCGAAGGAGAGCGTTCTGAAGTGTAGCTAAGATACACCATGAACATAGGCCGTGCCGCTCCCGCGAGGAGAACCGAGACCAGAGTCTGTCCTACACCCGAGTCTGGCACTCCATCTCTCTCGTGCTCATCACCGTCGAGAAACCCATATTGATGGCCCAGGCGTCGCAGTCCGCTTAGCTCTCTTGTCGAGCAGAGACGGCTCGCTTGATAGTACAGCAAGTACGCAACAATGGGGCCAAAATTGTGCCCAGTCAGCCTGATGTACGCTTCGTGGATAGCAAAAACCGCGCCGACATAGAAGATGATGAATCTGTGGAGTTGCCAGTCGGGCAGAACGGGTATTTTCTCTGTCTTTGCGTGGACAGGAATGTCCTGGTCGAGTTCGACGTGATAGAGTCGTCCATTCTCTATGATTTTATGCGCAAGAGTCCACTGGCTTTTGTCCCCACGCCGCCAGGTTGACTTGATGGAATCCCTTGGACTGACGGTCGACGCCATACTGTTAGCTGTTCTGATCAGGAACTTCGATGAGCACAGAATCAATAGCATTTGCTGCACGCATTTTGTGCATCATAAATGCAGTCCTCCAACACATGCTTAAGTCCGTAAGCACGTGGCTACTTTTATGCAGCTTGGGTTTGTGGAGTGTCCACGAATGCTAGCAATATCCTACTGCTTACGGGAATTGTCGTCATTTTATCAAGGCCCACTAAGACCAGGACCGGTGTGTACATGCCGAGCAGCGACCGGCCTCCGGAGCCATCGCAAGGCGGCCGCTCATCACGTGAGAGTAGCACGAACGAGAACGGATGTGGTGGAAATGCGCATCACAGCAATTTTGGACTTGTTAAGATTTCTTCTCTCATCTCAAGCAAGTTGACGGATAGGGTAGCCCAAGAGACGTGCTCCAATATGTTACATAGCTAGCAGAGCAACCCAATCCAGATTCCTCGAGGTGTCACCAGTCCTTCCCCGTGTGCATATCTATTGACGCGCGTGCGCGGCATTTGACACTCGTTCTTTGCCGTCGCTTCGCATCTGCTGCCAAGCTGCGAGTTCTTCGCCAACGAGGCGACGTGTGTTTGCATGTTCAGCCGAAATCCTGCTCATGATCTTCGCGGTATCTCCCTCCCCACCCCTCGCATCCTGCTGCTGCAAGTCTCTCATTTGTGCGATATGCTTCTCTTCCATACTCTGAACAATCTCGCTGGCCTTGCCGAAGTAGCTCTCAACTTCATCTCCAAGTGCTTCTTCACATTTCATAACATGGCCGAGGAACTGTCGAACGACACGATTCAGGCTAGCGACAAGCGTACGATGACGGGGTTGAAGGGATGCTTCCCACTCTGCTTCTGCTGCTGTTTGCTGGGCCTGCAGATCAGCCACGTCTGTGTCGTTGGATGACTCGCTGCTGATGTCCATGTCATCGCCATTATGCAAGTCGGCTTGCTCATAATCGGCCGCGGCTTGTTTTGGAGGTGTCTCAGCCTCTAAAACAGCGTCTTGTATCGCATCATCGCCGTTCTGAGCCTCATAACGGTCCTCCATCTCTTCATCATCATCCTCCAGAGCAGTATCGGCTGCTGCTAAAGCTTCATCATCTTGCGGCTCAAGCTCTGGCTCGCGTCCAGCTACTTCATCCTCTGATTCACTTTCAGACTCAGGATCATCCTCCTGTGTAAGATCGATGACTTCCTTTTGCTGCGGACTTGGCTTGGTAGACACGGAACGCAATCTCTGCATGAAGTCTTGACCCCGCATCGAACGCCCTTCCGAAGCCGAGAACGGGTCGTCCATGGCATCTTCTCGGACCATCACCGTCTCGTCATCTCCGAGTGCACCTGGCGGACTGGAAGGGATGGCATCAGGACTCCCCGGGTCGTGGTTAAAAGCGGACCCGTTCTCAGTAGGACAATCTGCGTCATCTGTCGCGTTCTTGTCAAGCGGATCGAGAAGAGCAGACCAGACATTTGAGCCAGCAGATTTGTGTGCTGCACTTCCATTCACCTTCCCAGTTACGACCTCGATCTGATCCTTGTCAGAGCTTCCTGGTGACTGGCGATGTGGACTTCCTTCTTCCGTGATGTGGGTAAGCTGTCGCCTCATTGGTGTCCTCTTTGCGTATGTTTGTGTTGGAGGTCGAAGAGCTGTCTCAGTATCTTCGGTCGGCACGAACCCATCGTCATCAGGCTTACCATCGGCCAGCTTGGGCTTCTTTCGGCTTGCATCGAAATTTGGAGCCACCGGTGGTGGCCGCTTTGTAGACGACTGGAGTACCTCCGCCACCGCCACATTGCCGCTCTTTCTGCCACCTGTTGATGGGAGCACCTCATGTGTGGTCTTCGACGAGGGGTGTAGCGTCTTCTGATGGCTTGACATGACCCCTGCTGATGACACATGCCCAGACTTGCTCTTTGCATCATCTTCATCGTCCAGGAAGTCTGAAAACTTTGGCTGTTGGGCCTGTCGGAAACCTTGGTTCTTCGCTCCGTGCTTTCCGAAGCTTATCAGAGCTTTCTTCTTAACAGCATTCTCATCGACAAGCACAATTTGGAGAGCACCACGTCCACGAGAAGATGAAGGTACTTGTACTTTGGCAGCCTTTGCCGGTGTTGAGCGCGGCGCCGTCGATGCGGGCAACTTCCTCTTGGTAGCGCTGCTGTGTGATGAGGGATCTGCTTGTGCGCCTGTCTTTTGGTCTTGCATAGGCCGCCGAATGGTGTCAATACCCTCACCTGGCGAGACATGGCTCTCAGACATCGCTGGAGCCTTTGCAGCCCGGGTCTTTGCAGCAGAGGAGCGGAGTTGGCGTCCGGTACTTCTGTTGTCAAAGTTCTTGCTGCCTGGCGTGGAAGCAGATTCTCCCACCTGGATTGTCCGAAGCACCTGGTCATTGCTCGGTGAAACATTCCCGGCATCGTAGTCCACGATTTCGTGCTCAAAGTCCTCAAATGTGGCATTCTCTTCGACAGGGACAGCAGGCTCTGCCACTTCAATGATGTCCAGTGGCTGTGTATCAGATTTTGGTCGCTTCTCGAGGTCCAACAGAGGGCGAGTGTCTTGAAAGGCCTTTGTTGGTGGTGCTGCTGCCGTTGCCTTTCGAGATCGGGTCGACTCTGCAACTGCTGAAGCTGGCGCTTTGGACTTGCCAGACTGCATACTCGCGGCTTTCGCGTTCTTCTTCTTCTTGTTGTTGACCTTTGATGCGTGCGCCTTCGTACCCTTGGCTGCTCGCTTTCCGAAAGCCTGCTTCATCTGTTTTCCTAACTCCTCTGAATCCGAACCATCAGGCACATCGTAGATGTCCATATTCTCCTTGCCAGCGGCAACCGCTTTTGGCTTTGATGCTTTCGCTGACACTTCTTTGCTCAGCGGCGGCTTTAACACACGAGCTGGTCTCCCTGGTTTCTTGACAGCTGAAACCTTCTTTGGCCTCAGAGCTTGTGTTGTGGATGTAGCTTTGCTGGTGGTCTGCTTGGCACTGGAATTTTGTGGTCGACCCTTTTGCTTCGGCGGCTCTGGCTCGGGACTTGTGATGCCTGAAGGCGACGCATGCTCTTCTTGAGCATCGGCAGCGGGCAGTTTGGAAGATTCAAGTTTCGCATTGCGTTGTTTTCGAGT
Source organism: Scolecobasidium constrictum UM 578 (assembly GCA_000611715.1). NCBI lineage: Eukaryota > Fungi > Ascomycota > Dothideomycetes > Venturiales > Sympoventuriaceae > Scolecobasidium > Scolecobasidium constrictum. Next base: position 19,318 of record AZYM01000333.1, on the reverse strand, counting down.
TTCCGCGAATCTCTTGAGGGTGAGCATGTGTCCATCCTCAGCTGGTGGTGACATCGCAGTCTCTTCTGCATTAGACTTGTCGAAGAGCATTGAGTCCCCAACGTATGATTTGGGAGATCCTCTGCGGCTATTGACATGAACGAAGGGCGTCTCGTTAGCATATTCCGCATTCTCTTGCTCTGCATCTCCTTCCAGATCCTTTTGCTCACCCCCGTAATCGCTCGCTGCCCTTGGCTTGGAAGCATCGAAAGTTTGTGAGATTTGCACATTGCCTCCTGGGTCAGAGCCTCTGGCTTCCTGAAGGATCTGCAGAGCGAGCTCGCGGTCACTGTCGTTGATGAAAAGCATCGTGACGCTCTCAAGCTTGTTGCTCTGTCCATTCACCGTGCAATTTCCAGGTTCCTGCAATAGGTGAATGGTAAGAGCGGGGATCAGATCTTGACTGCCTGTGATGTTGTTGTCGCAGAGTACCTCCTTGGATTCGAGGTTCACAACCATCCGGTAGCTGATGTCGAAGTACAGATGATCGGGACCGATAGGCACAGCAAACATTATCGTGAGATAACTTCGGTGGGCTAGGCACGAAAGGCCGCTCGGATCTTCAACTGATCGGCCCGCACATTCGATTGCCGCTGTCTTGAAGCGCGTCACGACATTAATGCTGATCTGGTTAGCGATGATCACGCCTACGAGTTTTGGATCAGACCTTCTTGGCTCTTTGGCATGCTCAAGAGCTTTCTCCACGAAGCGGTCGAGATCGTCGGACCAGCTGGTCGCCTCCATGTCCAATGGGAATTTGGATAGATCGACGCGTCCATAGTCCGCGACTGGCCAAATCGCGTCGAGATGTGGATACTCCCAGAGCCTAGCCACGAGAGCTGCGGCAAGCACACCCAACTCACCATTGTCTTGGACAATGATTCTACCGATGGATTTGCGGAGCGACTTCATCTGCGCGAGACTAGCTTTCGAGCGCGTCCATTCTCTCGCGCATGTTAGGAGAACAACAAATGCCTGCTTCTGCATCAGATCTCGTATTTAGGTGCACACGCGCTTCACTTGCCCATCTACGCGTTTTGGTCGCATGCTTTGAGTCGATAGCATATGCGACAAGCTGCTCGAGTACTGCAATCTTAGGAGGTTGCAGCTTCTTGCCATCTTGCTTCGCTTGTTTCACTTCCTCCTACTTGGTCATCAGCGAGTTTGCGGCAAATGAGCTTCTCGCAACGTACAACAATGCTGCACAGTAGGTTGACAGTATCCGCGGGCGCGGCTTCCAGCGCGGCGGTGATCCTGCTGTTCATGGTGATGCGACAGCAGGATCTCAGAACATTGCGAAACAGAGGACAGGTAGGAACAAGAGGCGATAATACGAAGAGAGGGATTCGGTTTGGGAAGAAGTGAAGTGGCGTTGCTGCAGGCAGCTAAGCCTGACCTTGAGTGGAAGGCACGATGATGGTAGGCGCGAAGAGCTGCGTGAGGGAAGGAGCAGTCCCGCTCGTCGACAACAACCCACTTCAGGCCATGCACACCTTCCCTAGTTCAAGCACGATTTCGAAAACAGGTGGACGAGATGCTAAAGCTGATAACATCGATGGGTACGCTGCATTAATTTAAGCTCGCAATACATGGAGTGGCGCAGTTCAATCCAACTGCCTATACTTCACTTCTTGCCATTCGCCTTCGTCTTCTGCTCGATAGCCTCAAGCTCTTCGTCGATCTTCTTGAAAGTCCAATGCCGCCTATCGCCTTCGGCCTCATAGTAGAAGTTCGGATACAAGAATGGACGGAGGTCGTATCGATTGTCATCGGGTGAGTAATCGTTGCTATGCAGCGCTGGTGTAAGCGTTGTCATCTTATGCCGATTGATCGCGTAGTAGAAGAAGAACTTCTTCACGATGTCTGCAACTTGCGGTGGGTTCATGCCCTTCTCTTTCCAGTCATGCACCAAGCGCTTGAACATGCCGAGCGGCCCCAGTTTGTTCACCTTCCTCAGCCGGCCCATGACACTGAGCTGAGCATAGGACATCTTCATGTCCACTTCATCGCTCTGCACGTAGTCTTCCTCGATTGGCTCCAGCTCAGCTGTCGGTGTCGCTTCAAGGAACTCCTGCAGTACAGGAATGCCGAATTCGATTTGAGCGTATGCGATGAAACGCTTCAGATCGTCTTTGTCGATGCTGCCAATGGGATTGAGATCTGCACTGCTGCAGTCGTACTTCGTGTAGTATCCTCGCAATGCCTCGCCGACATTGGCGCTTCCCAGTACGAGCAGGTTTCCGCCGCCAGGTCGCTTTCTCGTGATCGGCAGCATCTGTGCAAATTCGTATGCTGTGACCAATCGCGTTCGCGCTTGGATGTTCTGTAGCATTATGCTCTCCCCGTGTGTGCCGCCTTGTGTCTTGAATTTCGGATCATAGTTGAGATGCTTGACAACCAGGTTTCGTTGCGCCTCAAAGATCTCGTCGATGTCGAGATTGACATGGTACGAGCCAATCGCTTCGGCAAGCTCCTTCGCCCGACCTCGAGTCTCCTTACTGGACTGCTTGGACATGCCCATGTAGACTGTGTGGAAGACCTGGTTCGTGAATTCTTGCGGCGTCTTGGGAAGCTCATCCGAGTACTTGCATATTCTCTTGACGTCAGCGATGACTTGCTGATTACCTGCCTTGACGGCTGCCATTACTAGTCTTGCCATCGAAAACACAAGCACAGCTGTTGAGCAAGAATCAATGCCACCTGACAGAGGTACGAGGTATCCAGACTGCCCCGATCGTCGCAGGTAATCCCAAAGCCAGCATCCAGCGGACATTGCGATCTCCTCCTCCGGACTATGGTATTGAGGCTCGAAGGTCGGGCTAGCCGCCAGGTCAGGGTCTTTCTCGAGCTCGTCTGATGACAAGGAGAACTGAGTCTCGATGCGCTGATATGTTGGTGTCTGCATGGACTGCAGGCCACGGGATGGAGCAAATCGATGTGAGCGAACTTCTTCGAGATCAACTGTGGCTGTCAGGACCTCGACCTCGTTGAGAGAAAATTGTGACCCTTGCGCGACAAGCTGGCCGTTCACCGCAATGAGTGCTGAGCCATCGTACATGAGCCTGTCGCCGTCACAGCCGATCTGATTCGCATAAAGATAGACACCGCCGCTCTTTCGTGTCGCTTCGAGTATGAGTTGTAGTCGTTGGTTGAGTTTCCGTAGGGTGTGATGTGAGCCGGAGGAGTTGGTGATGACTTCGACACCGTTCAGTGCCATTGCGATATGAGGTGCTTGTGGAGTAAAGAGCTCTTCGCATGTTTCCGCGCCAAAGCATGTATCTGGTGTGCTGATGACGGCGTCACCGATTGGAATCATGTGAGGGCCCTTGATATTCTTCATTTTACCTCTCAGGTCGTACTGCTCAACGTGCTGCGGCCGCATCCAGGGAATGAAGTAGCGCATTTCTCGGTAGTTGCCATCGTTCGCAAGGTACAACTTGGGTCTGATGAAGAGGATTTGGCCGTTCAGTGCGATGACACGGCAATTGAAGCGGTTGTTCTGGTGCATGACTGGCATGCCAACATCGAGGAGGATATCATGGCAATCTTCGTTTCCAAGTAGCTTTTCCATCATCTCCCACGAATGCTGGTACAGGTCGCTCTCCAAGAAGTGGTCGAGGCAGCCATAGCCTGTGATCTCCAACTCGGGTCCTACGCGCAGTCGAGCGCCCTTCGACTTCGCTTCTTTGATCGAGCGTATTATCCGATCCAGGTTACCTTCATAATCGAGGACGTGTTGATTTAGCGAGCAAGTCGCTACTGTGATGAGGCGGCCCATCTTTAATAAGCGGATAGGTGAGGATTGTGTGGTGGTTTGTAGTCTCAGATCGGCAAAGGCGATGAATTTATATTGAGAAGGATGGAGTCAGAGCGAGGAATAGAATTCTCGCTCTGAGAGTGCGTGGTACAAGATCTTGAAAACCTGTCGTCAAATCCCAAAAGGCTAAAAAGAAAGACAGAAGTAGCCTGTATCACCCAGATTTCGTATCAACTGAAATCCATACAAGTCTTTGAAGATGGCGTAGGAACGAAGCTCGTGTTCTGGCAGATGAATTGTAGAGGCTGGTTTTGGGCATGGAGATAACTCCGATGCTACCCGATCACGTCAATCGTGGGTCTAGAACGGGATTTTCAAAGTCATTGTCTGCAAGACAACAACTCATATTGAAATCGAGATTGCTGTGATCCCGTAACTGAAGAGCTTGGAGATAAGATTCCGGCCGAGAATTAGGATTATAAACAGGACTTGAGCGGCAATCAAGATTTTCTTGCCAGGCGAATATTTCTTCACGAAACAATTCGACAATCCGGACTTCAACTCTCTGGCCCGGGTCTTTGACGTTTTCTTCTCTGCAAAGCAAGAGGTCCCATATTACACACTTCACAAGATGGTCCTCCAAGCAATAAAATATGAGCGAGGCTCCCTCCTTGTCCTCGACCAGCTCCAACTTCCCTACATAACCCACTTCGACCCAATCTCAACCTCAACGGAAGGCTGGCACGCCATCAAATCCATGCGCACGCGCGGTGCGCCTGCCATAGCCATCGTTGCCGCGCTGTCACTAGCCGTGGAACTCACTCATGCCACGCTCTCCGATGTTGCAGAGGAAGTCGCTGCTTTCATCGTCGAGAAATTGGAGTATCTTGTTACATCAAGGCCGACGGCGGTGAATCTGGCGGATGCGGCGGGGAAGCTGAAGAAAGTTGTGGAAGGGGCGAAGGGTGCTGACGGGGCTAGTGGGGAGAGTGTGAGGAATGCGTATGTGGAGGTCGCGGAGAGGATGCTAGAGGACGATGTGAGCGACAATCGAGGCATTGGTGATTCCGGCGCGAAATGGATACTGGAGCATGCGGATCAAGCTAGCGAGGGATCCGTGAGCGTGATCACGCATTGCAATACCGGATCACTTGCTACCGCAGGGTATGGGACTGCGTTGGGAGTGATCAGGTCGCTGCATGAGAACGGCAATCTAAAGCATGCTTTCTGCACGGAGACCAGACCATACAATCAGGGTTCAAGACTGACGGCCTATGAATTGGTGCACGATGAGATTCCTGCGACCTTAATCACCGACTCCATGGCTGCGGCATTGATGAAGCTGAAGGGCCGGCAAGAGAAGATCGCTGCTGTGGTGGTTGGTGCAGATAGAGTCGCAAAGAATGGCGATACGGCAAACAAGATCGGGACGTATGCTTTGGTGAGTCGCACGTATTCAAGAGCATGCGCCGGTTGAATGCTAATCGCGACACAGTCTATCCTAGCGAGACACCATGGCATCAAGTTCCTTGTCGCTGCGCCGAGGACAACCATTGATTTGCAGACTGCGAGTGGCGAGCAGATCACCATCGAGGAGCGCGTGAGCATAGAAGTGGCTCAGGTCAGAGGCCCACGCGTCATGGGCGGCGAGCTCGAGAAGGACAAAGTCGAGACTGTGCAGATTGCTTGCGAGGGCATCGATATCTGGAATCCGGCTTTCGATGTCACGCCTGCTGAGCTGATTGATGGTATCATTACTGAGGTCGGTGTGGCTGAGAAGGATGCGAGTGGGCAGTTCAATCTCGCGGAGCTGTTCGAGAGGTAAACGCGAGTGGAACTTCTGTGCGAAGATGTGTTCAACATTAGATGTAGACGAGTGCTTCATGTATCATCTACCGGGAGCAAATATACCCAAGCATGCCGTGTCAGACACCGATCCATACGATTCTGAATCAGCTTTGCATCCAAACATCGTCATGAAGCCGCATACTCGGACTCTATGCTCCGCGCACACTGACCCTCGAAATGAGGGACGCTGCGCCATTCAGACCATACTTGTGCCTCTGAGCTGGATGTTGAATGAGGCCGCGGGCGAGCAGCTCCAGTCAGCTCTGCTCGACGAGGTCATCGTAATCATGATTGGGCCTAAGCTGGACTCCAAGCTCAAAGGGTTCCGCCCTCGTGCATCACGACTGCGAAGGCGAGTAGTTGTGCGGGCTCATTTCTCTGACTCCGACTTGTCCTCGCCGACTGCTCGCGCCGCACTGTCTGCCTCACTCGCTTTCTGCGTCTTGATCTCTTGCTCTTGTGATTCGGCGGCGGCGAGGAGATCGTCAATCTTCTTTTCTAGTGCCGTGAGGTTCCGCTCCATCATGCTCGCCTGCTGCTCGCCTTCCTGGATCTCTTTCCATGCCTGACCATTATCAGACGTGCACAAATATGAAGTAGTGGATGGAAGTACCTTTGCGAAGTCAGCTCTCGAATCATTGCCGTTCTGTTCTCCATTGCCATGCGACATCTTCTAAGCTGATGCGCGCGAAAACGATCGCATGAATGAGCCAACTCAATGTCTGGCTGAGATAATCGTCAAGACAGCTGCAGGTGGAGCTCTGCTGCCCGATGACGTTGATTGGCCACTAAGCGACACGCGTTTGAGGCTTGAGCTTGCCCTCTCTGGCACATCCAACGTGTGCCAACCTCTTCAGGCCACACAATTCCTCCCATCGACACACTCTCGCCATCCTGCTCCGCTGTCGTCGTCGCCGCCGCGGAGAAGACGCAGGCCATGTATTCGCAGAGTAATTCCTTCCTGGGCGGCGGCAACTCAGCCCGCGGCCCTCCCCCAGGCCAGCAGCAATCGGGCTATGGAGGATCCTCCTTTCTGAATCCGCAGCAGGGCGGGTATGGCCAGCCGCAGCAGCAACCGCTGTCGCAGCAGTACACCGGATACCCAGGGCAGCAGCCGCAATCGCAGTATGGCCAGCCAACGGGACAGCAGATGGGCGGCTACGGAGGTGGACAGCAACCACTGTCGGCGCAGTACACGGGTTACCCGGGTCAGCAGAACAGGAATATGCAGACGGGCTACGGACAGCAAGCGCCTCCGCCAATGCCGTCGCAGCAGCCTTCGTTTCAGTATTCGCAGCCAACGGGCGCACCGCAGCAATCGTCGCAGCCGCCAGCTGCACAACCGCTGAAGCCGCAGATGACGAGTGCGCAGATGGCGGCGTCGTTCCGGGGCGAGAGTGCGAAGCCAGCGGCACCGTCGGGACCCGTCTCAGCAGGGAACAAGATCCCCAGCATACGGCTGTCATTTATCACGGCTCAAGATCAGGCAAAGTTCGAGCAGCTGTTCAAGTCTGCTGTTGGAGATAACTCGGCTTTATCAGGCGAGCAGGCACGCGATATCTTGATGCGATCTAAGCTCAATGGCAATGACTTGTCTGATATATGGTATGGTGCTTGCAACTTGTTCTATGGGCATCACTAACTTGAGCAGGGTACTAGCAGACACCACCAAGTCTGGCCACCTCATGTTCCCCGAGTTCGCACTCGCCATGTACCTCTGCAACTTGCGCATGAACGGAAAGAGTTTGCCATCTTCTCTCCCCGAGCAGATCAAGAATGAGGTGTCTAGCATGGTCGATATCATCTCCTTCAGCGCCGCAGACACGGCCCCCTCGCGCTCATCAGCAGCATCACCTCCGTCCATCCAACAACCGCAACCGCAGCCAGGGCCGAATAATCAACAGCTCCTCTCGCAGCTGACGTCTCAGCCAACGGGTGTGCTGAATCAGATGGCTGGTTTTGGGCAGGGAGGCCTGCAACCGCAAGCTACGGGCTATCCAGGTCAGCAGGGATTGCAACCTCAAGCAACTGGCTTCCTTGGCCAGCAGCAAGGGGGCTATACTGGACCACGACCTCCAATGCCGCCAATGCCGACCGGCTTTGGCAATCAGGGTCTTGGTGCCGGGCTCAATGCCCAGCCAACAGGTCTGCAGGCACAACCGACTGGTATCCCGGGGCAATGGGGCTTCGTCAACGCACCAGCTGGTGGTCTGCAGAACCTAGATGCCTTCAAGCAACAGCTTATGCCGCAGCCAGGTCGAGAGGGTGGCTTCTCCATGCAGAATCTCCAGGGCAATGCCAAAGTACCGTGGGCCATCACAAAGGACGAGAAGAAGCTCTACGATGATGTGTTCAAGTCCTGGGATGGCTTTGGCAGAGGCTATATCGCTGGTCCCGAAGCCATTGAGATCTTCAGCCAGTCTGGTCTTGCGAAGTCCGACCTGGAGCGCATCTGGACTCTCTCAGACCCAAACAACCGTGGCAAGCTGAATACCGACGAGTTTGCAGTGGCTATGCATCTGGTCTATCGAAAACTGAACGGATACCCCGTCCCAAATCGACTGCCGCCAGAACTTATCCCACCCTCGACGCGTAACTTGGGTGACGCGATGAGCAGTGTCAAGTCGATGCTGGGTCGTGACGCAGAAGAGCGTAAACAATCTGGTGCTTTCTTGCAGCCACAGAGGACAGGCGTCAGCTACATGAAGTCGCATTCTTTCCGTCAAGGCAGCCCAGGTTTCAATCAACGCGGTGACGCGACTGTGTTCCGCAATAACGACGACGATGTTGGGTACAAGTCGAGTGCGCGTCATCGACTTGGCGCAGGAGGCAGGACGCCTTCGCCAGCACAATCTGGCAGCCCTGTATCAGACCGTGGCGAGATGTCGCTGGATCAGATGAGGAAGTTGATTGCCGAGAAAGTAGTGTTGCTTGATGCTATTGACTTCCGTGACGAGAACGCCGCAGAAGAAGATGACACACTAGACAGGCGAGACAGGCGTGACGCAGATGACCTGTACCGCAGAATCAGACGCGTCCAAGAAGAGATTGACAATCACCCCAACTCTGGCGCAGCGAGTGGCAGCTCCGAGGCCGACCGCAGGATATTTCGACGACAGCTACAAAGCTTCAACGACAGACTGCCGGATCTTGCATCTCAAGTGCGACGGTGCGAGCGTGCCATTGCAGATGCTCAGCTTGAGCTGTTCCGCTTGAAGGATGCAAAGGCACATCCTGGCTCGTCTACGCCAATAGTCGGTACGGGGCCAGGCGGTGCAGTGACCGAGTCAGATCGTCTCCGTGCTCGCGCAAAGGCAATGATGGAGCAGCGCTCTGCTGCGCTACGGGGCAAACCCGTTCCTGCAGGTGGAGACGACTCGGAAGGAGCAGCGCGCAGACTTGAAGCGGAGACATCGCGTGTGCGCACCGAGCGTGAGAACCACGAGCGCATGGTGCAAGATGTGGAAGAGAGTGTTCGTGATTTTGGCAAGAGTTTGGAAGATCGACTAAAGGATGGCACTGCGTCTTCTGCGACTGAGCATGAGAAGAGACGGTGGGAGGAGGGACTCGGTGTCGAAGATGAGGTGAAAGATTTCATCTTTGAGATGCAGCGTGAGACGCGACTGGTGCAAGATCGCAAGAAGGAGACTCGTGCTGGAGGTGATCGTTACTCGTCGCCTGCTTCTCGAGCCGAGCCTGCCAGATCCACGCCGAAATACGAGGAGCCTGCGAGAGCGACTGAGTCACCTAAGCCCGCCGCTACACCCGCGACGAACGGTTCGACTTCATACTCGTCATACAAGACAGCTGAAGAGCGTGCGGCGTATATTAAGCAGCAAGCTGAGCAGCGCATGGCAGAGAGACTTGCCGCACTGGGCATCAAGGCGCCATCCAAGCCAGGCGAAACGCCTGCGCAGCGTCAAGAGCGTGAGCGCAAGGAAGCAGATGATCGACGGAGAAAGGCAGAAGAGGATGATGCTCGCAAGGATGCAGAGAGACAACGCAGACTCGAGGGTGAATCTATTGCGCCGCCTGCTGCAGGTAAAGCTGCTGCGAAGAAGCCGCCTCCGCCACCGACTAGGAAGGGCGGTGCGGCTGCCGTGGCAAGCCATGATAAGGATCAATTCGCGGCTGAGCAGAAGAGGGCGAGTCTTGAGGTGCAGGAGCAAGCTTTGAGGGATCAACAAGCTGCTCAGGAGGAGGAGACGAGGCGATTGCAGTGGGTAGTTCTCAGTCGAGCAAGCTGGTCAAAGACTAACAAGACTGTAGGAACGAGGCGCGTCAGCAAGAAGACGAAGCACAACGCGAAAAGGAAGCACAGGAAGCACGAATTCGCGCTTTGGAAGAGCAAGTCCGTCAAGGTAAGCTACGCAAGGAAGAAGAGAAGAAGCGCAAACAAGCCGCTGCGCGTGAAGCCAAGGAACTCGAAACACAGCGCCAATCGCAAGCTGCTGCTAGACAGGCAGAGTTGGATGCAGCGAAAGAGCGCGAGCGAGAGCTTCAGAGGCAGCTCGAGAGCCTGGGTGACGATAGCTCGTCTGACGACGAGGGACCGGAGCAGATCACGCCGCAGGAGACGACGCCGACTGCCAGTCAGGAGCTGCCCAAGGCATCGCCGCCTGTGTCTTCGCCTCCATCAGGGCCAGCGGTCACGGTCGCAAGTCCACCACGTGCTCCTCCTCTGCCCACTGCGGCCGCATCAGCTGAGCCCGCTACGAACAACAATCCGTTCCTGAAAAAGATGCAAGCGAGCTCTGACTCCACACCCGCAGCAGCTCAGACCTCAACACCGTCAGAAGCTTCCGCGCAGTCCACGAACCCCTTCCATCGTCTAGTCCAGCAACAGGCAGAAGCACCTACAGCTGCGACACGCGCAGCCCGCGCCCGCGCCAACAGCGACGATTGGTCCGTCCTAGACGACGACGCCGAGGACTCCTCCGATGACGAGGGACCAGCAGCAGGAGGCGGCGCCAAACAGCTCGCCTCCCTCCTCTTCGGCACCATGGCCCCGCCCCGTCCTCTCAGCGCTATGGACGGCAATAAATCCGCCACCGCTTCGCCAGCAGTGCAAAGCCCCGTCCAGGCGGGCGGGATGGCGAGTCCGCCCCCTGCGCCACCGTTGCCTGGTGCCAACGCGCCACCTCCGCCTCCGATGCCAAGTGGTGGTGCGCCGCCACCGCCGCCTATGCCGAGTGGTGGTGCACCGCCGCCGCCGCCGATGCCGAAGATGGGTGGGGGTGGTGGGGCGCCGGGGGATAGGGGGGCGTTGTTGGGTAGTATTCAGGCGGGGAAGACGTTGAGGAAGGTACAGACGAAGGATCGGAGTGAGAGTTCGCTTGCTGGGAAGGTGCTTAACTAGGTCTTCTGTCCTTCAAGTGGTGTCCTTCAAGTGGGAGCAGAAGATTCATTGAGTCTTTTGCGGTCTATTTTGAGGCACTTGAGTAGTCCTCAGAGCCCAATGAAGCACGTTGTCGAACATGTATTCTGATCGGCGCTGCTCGGTACTTTCATTGCAGGCGAAGAAATTGAGGTTACAGCGAGCTGTTATACCAGAGGTACTTCATATGCTGTTCATGTTAGTTGTGATACAAATTTGTATAGCTGAATCTGGTTTCCCGAGCCTGCATTTTCATATCCTCTTCGCTCTCGGTCTCTACAACTTTTTTCGCCAGGAAGCTCTCGAAGCTCAAGCTGTCCCTGCATAATCCATTCTCTATACAAGATCCACTGTGCTGATCCGAGTTACCGTCCGCTGGAGTCTGGAAAGCCAGCTAGGACGCTCATATCCGACACAATCTCACGCTACGATCAGAATTTGCACGTAAAGTTGCATTGCATGTTCTCATTTGCACTTGTAATTAGTCCAACCTCCAGTGCTCGCCGGCGGAGGAACGCGCCACTTACGACCTCGACGATAGAATCGAGCTTGCAATCCCGCCTTGCCAAGCCGGATGGTGGAGTCGAGGAAAGGCTTGGCCATCTTGCTTCCATCAAATGGCGTTGCGCCGTTCCGCCCACGTTTTGACTACACCATGCCGAGTATCGCGACGTGCGCTGCTGGCCTGGGCACACGCAACGATGCCCGCCTGCCTTGTACGTGCTAGAGCCTGCGGTTCCTGTCTGCCGTGCTGCTGGGTGCTGTATGTGCGTGGGGCGAGGGAGTGCAACACGCCTTGCCGTGTCGTGCAATAGATCTACACGTTGATGAAGGCCAGGCATCTGATTGATCAATGGCTCGAGCTAAGCAGCGGGTTTGGCCCGAATTATGATGGTAAAGCGTGGACAGCTTTTTTTCCCTCTTGACAGCTGCGCGTAGGGTGTGCCTTGCGCCGATGCTACGGTGCTCAGATCCCGGGAGAGCAAGCTTATATAGTTTCTTTCAGGAGCGTGGTTCTTGCCATCAAGGTAGCTTTCCTCCCTTTCCCCTGCGCGTGGAAGTGTTTCGTTATTGGATCGCTGGACCACCATGATGGGTTTCAAGAGCTTGTTGACTGGAGCTGTGCTACTCCAAGCTGTGTCTGCGCAGTTCTACAGACGCCTCGGCACTTGCCCGAAGCTTGGTATGGAGATTCTACGACTGGGCAAGTCTTGAAGTTGCTGATGATCGTGCAGGATGCGTGTTCCCGCCGGATCAGGCTGATTTCCTCGCTGGCCAGTACTTCGATATTAGACTTGAGGTCCACGCACCAGTCAATGGCAGCGAGGCAGCACACGATGGTGTCCCAGATGAGGCATTCACTTTCAGCATCAAGGGCCCAGATGGTCGAGAAGCGCCCGTGACGGAGTACTTCGGCATTGAAGACGTCGAGGTTGAGCGATGGAATTTCACCTGGTACGAGGATCTGTTTGCCAGAGACGCCGATGCGCCATCTGTTGTCGAGGTCGCAGCAAGGGCGTACCGAAGAGTATATCTTTCTACTCCTGGTCTGTACAATGCTACTCTCAGCTACTATGGCGGCGAAACGACCGTGGCCACCTGGGAGGTCAAGGATCTTGAGACTGAGCGCAAGGCGAAGAACGTGCTTTTGTGAGTATGACAACTTCAGTGCTTCAATTCTTGCTGACAATAAGACTAGCTTCATCGGCGACGGCATGACCACCAACATGATCACGGCGGCACGTCTGATCGGACACAAGAGCATCAACGGCAAGTACCAGACGAAGATGGCCATGGACAAGTTCCCAGTTCTTGGTCACCAGATGACCCACTCCATCGACACCTTCATCACCGACTCTGCCAACTCTGCAAGTGCTCTGTACTCCGGTCACAAGTCGACCGTCAACTGCTTGGGTGTTTACGCTGACTCCAGCCCGGATGTCTTCGATGACCCGAAGGTTGAGACGATTGCTGAGCTTTTCCGCCGCCACATTGGTGGTGCAGTCGGCATTGTCTCTACTGCTTACATTGCGGATGCTACGCCAGCTGGTTTCACGGCTCACACCCGTGACCGTGGCGAGTATGGCGCGGTCATTGACTCTTACCTGAATGGCATCACCAACTACACCTGGACAAACTGGACTGGTGTCGATGTTCTGTTCGGTGGTGGTGCTGAGAACTTCCTTAGCACTGAGCAGTATGAGGATGGCGATTCGTACCAGAACAAGGACTACTATGCCGAGTTCCGCAACAGAGGCTACCAGCTTGCCCATGACAAGGATCAGCTTGAGGCTCTTACCACCAGTGAGCCAGCTCTCGGTATCTTCTCCATCGGAAACATGGCCAAGTGAGTCAATGATCTTCTCGCACGTGCAATGTATTCTGTCTACTAACAGTGATCCAGGTGGCTTGACCGCAATGTCTACACCGACAACGTCGTTGGCAACGAGGATGCCCCAGATGGTTCCGGTGGCGACGCTTCCAACCAGCCAGGTCTCAAAGAGATGACTCTCAAGGCCATCGATATCGTGCAAGAGCGTTCGCAGGACAAGGGTTGGCTGATCATGTCCGAGGCCGCATCCATCGACAAGATGATGCACGCCCTCGACTACGACCGTGCCCTTGGCGAGCTCCTTGAGCTTGACGACACTATCAGCGCTTCCATCAAGCATCTTGAGGAGATTGGCGAGCTCGAGAATACTCTCATCGTCGTCACTGCCGATCACGGCCACGGTTTCGATGTCATGGGTTCCGTCGACACGAAGTACCTCAACGAGCAGGAGGACGAGCGCAAGAAACGTGATGCCATTGGTGTTTATGAGAACTCTGGAGAGAGCCAGTACATTAATACTGGCAATCTGACGTACACTGAGTAAGTTGTTGCCCCAGATCCCGAAACACTCTCACGTGCCCCGGACACATTTCGGTCAATACCACACACCTTTTGAGCCATTGCTAATGCCCCTAACGAGGTGTACATTTCCCGTCGAACTGGGATCCCCGATACACTCTGTTCCAAGGTTTGAAGGCTGGTCCAGATGTGGTTGAGGATTATCAGGTCAACAAGGACGGAGTTAGGACCCCAGCTGTTGAAATCACCGAAGACTCGGATGATTATTACGCGGTAAGTAGAAAAACTCTCAGCCATCATATCTGGATCGACACAGCATCAAAATGTCGTCCTAGAACATGTCGCCGTCCGTTACGACCTCAGAACGGGTTGGACATGTTTTCAGATTCCAAGCGCAAAACACCCGCAGCAACCATCATCTGCTTTCATCCATATACTGATAACATTCTCAGAACCCCAAGGAGCAGGGTATCCTGTCGAACGGCACTATCTCAGTCGACAACAGCCAGGGTGTCCACTCGCTCACTGATGTCCCCGTCTTTGCTCGCGGTCCATGCCAGCTGAGCTTCGGCGGTGTGTACAGTGCCACCGATGTCTTCTTCAACATTGCACAGTGCTTGGGTCTGTCGAAGCCTGAAGCAGCTGGATCCTCATACTAGGATCGCAGTGTGTATGATGAATTTGATTGAAGATACCTCATAGAGCATATGTACATAGACATGACACTCCTTACGCAATAATTGATAATGATTATCTGAAATGGTCTTGTGCTACTCTCAAGCAATGCCCAGAAGTACAGGCATGAGTGCATGACACGGGATCTGTTGACACATTGCGCGGATCCACATATAAACAAGAGCGATCAAAGGCCCCTCGACCCCTAAACGGCATGATGAGGATCGTTTGTCCTCATGGCCGCTCCATAGTTGATATCATACAGCGGGATTCTATATCGGATTCGTACACTTCATCGTTGGTTGCTTGTGGGCCTTGCTTGTCTTCTGTCGCCCAATCCTGCTCAAGAAGATCTCCACAGCGCGTCCCTACCAGAGTACGTAAAGCTGATCTATGGGGCGACCAGACAACTTCGAAGTTGCCATTTGAGCTATGACCAAAATCCTTGCTTTTGCTTCAGGAACTCTTTCTTGCATTCTCGGTAAGCGCTAAGAGATGATGAGTATGATGATTACTGACGAAAGCTTTAACCAAGAATATACGCACTCAAAGTAGTCTTGACACATGGATCTCTCTCCATTATTGCGCTGAAGGCATTTCAAACTTCTTGTGGCGGCTTCCTGGCATGGATCGTAGTACTTGCTGTGTGCCTTACTACCCTTTGTTAATCATCGTAGTCTTAAGGACAAGCAAATGGAACACATCGATGCAAGGCAAAGACCATCCGGCCAAAAAAAACTTGAAGCAGAAGTGTGGTGATGTGACAGGAAGCATTTGGTGCCGCAGCACTCACCTCCGAAACTTGTCCTCCTTCTCCTTCGTCCACGGAGCCTCTTTCGCCTCCTTGGCGTCGTCAGCTGCCATTGAGATGATAAGACACCGCCTCGGATGGAAGATTGGTCAAATGTGATGTAACTAGCGGTCAACAATGTTATCCATCCTGCCATGCCGGCTGTCCGCGTCGGGTCGAGCCATCGTGTCCCAAATAGGCTTAGCTCTGACCTTACCAATAATATCGAATTGGCCGTCGTCGACATCTTCTCTCCTCTCCATCCGGCGCTCCATTACCCAGCAAGTACACAGCTCAAGCCCTCGACTTCGTCACGTTGACCAGCGGCCAACCATTGCGCACGCGAGCTGATGCCTATCTCGGCGGCTCATTGATGATCGGCTTCATGCTTGTCTCTCATATCTTTATCTCTGCACCAGCTTATCGCGATTAGCCTACCGCTGCGCGCCAGAAGCATGGTCATTGGTTTTGGAGATTTACAAACATTCTGAGAGCTATCTTAACGCGTACATCAGTGTCAATGCACACGAAGGCCCCCTCATGTCGTTAAGGCTAACCACGGTTGCAGTGTGACTCGAGCATAAAGGACTGCAACGTCCGCGAGTTTAGGATCCTAACACTCTCTGTCAGGGACCGAACTTGTGCAATTGATTTGCAGCAACGCAATGACCCGCCACAGTCGCATCGTCATGCAGCCTGCTTGATTTCCCCGGACAGTACCACGATATGCAATCCTAATTTGGGCATAAGATCCATGTGCCACAGCTTGCTGAGAGCCTCCACCCATTCGATGTACCCCTCCACACCTCACGCATAGAGCCAGTCATATACTTGTGTGAGCACTGTCAAGCTGCCATTGGCTCCTCAACAGCTGGACGATCTGCCTTTCGGCTTCGCGCCCTTGACAACTCGCTCATTGTAGTATTGACCTTGAGTCATCCTACAATCGACGATAACGACGTGAAACACTACCGATGCTGTCACCGACGAGATGCCTAATACCATCAGCGGATTTCTGAAGATGAGGCGCTGCAGAATTGATGGTGCAAGTTAAGAAAAGCGCTTGGCCTGCGCATGCGAACTTAGAGACCCTACTATATGGCTCTTATATCTCTGTCTTCTCCATGTCGTAGACCCTGAGGCTGTCAGCGGGTTCTCTTGCCGAATTCAACTCGATGATACCGGCTCTGGTCTTGGTCTAGAACCAAGAACTTCTTGTGTCGCCAATCACGGAGGAGATTCATGATGGGGCTGTACAGGATCGAACCTGGAGCTTCTCCACATGCTCATTCACTATTCGATTCACTATCGTGAGTTCAGCGCAGTCTGAAATCCGAAAGCCGAGTCCGATGATCAGTGACACGTCTAGTTAAGACATGCAATCACGGCACCGATGCCTGTTGATGCGAACCCATGGACGGTGCGATAAGTTCGTTGCGATCGTGATTCGGGCTATCTATGCTCGTGGACTATCGCAGCTCAACAACGGCTCGTCCCGTGTATAAGGCCAGCTTGGTCCTCTTAGACTCGCTACACCCACCCAGAGCTATTACCTCGTCCAGAATTTCCCATCGTCAAGCAGCGGGCTCATCGAACACCAGTCATCCTCTTCAACAAGGGATCACACTGACGCACTTTTTCAACATGACGGACGTTCTGTATCCTCCATCTGTTGCTCTCCCACTGGACGGACCTTCATATCATCCACCTGCCACGACATCGACTCCAAAGGATCATGACATCACCAGGATTGAAAGCTTCCAGGCTTCGAGACATCTCACCTTTGAGATGCCGGAAGTCGTCATGATGGAAGATATTGGCTATGCCAAAGACGCCGGCGTGTCTCCAGTAGCCGTCTCCAAGCCATTCCAGCTATTCTCCCACTCAGCTGTACAGCGAATGCGCCGCGAGATCTTCGACGTCCGACAAAATCACCCTGAGCACGTGTACCAGAGCAATATCGCGCCGTGCCAGGTACGTGGCTACGCACCAAAGTGAGCAAGTCATCAATCAGAATCGTTCAACTCACTGATTGATCCAGGCATGCACCATTCACTCACGATGCATGGACCCATCCTGATACCTTGGCGGCGATCTCGAAAGTTGCCGGTATTGATCTCGTACCATGGGGCAATTATGAGATAGCTCACATCAATTTCTCCGAGAAGAGCGAAGGTCAGGTCAGACGAGAGCTGGCTGAGCTCGAGAGTAAGAAGCGTGCTCATGCTGAAGATGAGGGTATTTCAGGCTGTCCGCATGAAGATGACAAGCCCATCGTAGGCTGGCACAAGGACTCCTATCCATTCGTCTGCGTGCTCATGCTCAGTGACTGCACCAGCATGATCGGTGGCGAAACGGCCATTCTGGGCGGTGATGGAGCTGTTCGTAAGATCCGTGGGCCATCCATGGTGGGTAGGACTTCAAATTGCAAGATATTCGCATGCTTACGTACCCTCAGGGCTGTGGTGTTGTGCTTCAAGGCCGCTATATCACACATCAAGCACTTCGTGCACTAGGCGCCACCGAACGTATCACCGCCGTTACATCCTTCCGGCCTAAATCATCCTTTATCCGAGATGACTCTGTACTCACCACTGTACGACCCATCTCCGATCTCTCGACCTTGTACTATGAATTCTCAGAGTATCGTCTCGAAATGCTGGTCGATCGCTTTCAAGCCGAGCTCAAACAGCTCCGAGCCAACAATCGCGCTGGCAAGTCGACCGCCATTAGGAAGCTTAAGGAGTTTATCACGACGCAGGAGCAATTTTTGGCGCATATGAATCGGGAAATGCTCAATTATGAAGATGTGGTTGAGGGGATCCTGCCGGAGGAAGATATGCCAGCTGATAGACCGCAGTCTGAGGGGCAGTCCAGCTCAAAACGCCCGCGTCTCGATTAGGTACCGGCCTGGCGTTCTCATCAGTACGGGTTTGGGTACCCCTCTATGTCTCACGGGGATTTTTGGGGTTTATGTGGAATTAAGGTACTTGGAAGCTTTGAGCTAATTATGACCGAGGGCGCCTCCAAGAGATCTTTGAGCTTCTCGATCCTCGAAGCTGCTTGTACATATTTCAAGGAAATTGAAACACTATCAAGTTGGATCGTAGTTCAGAGGGATATCCGAATTAGCGCATAGATCTCGTTACAGGAAATAGGATCTCAAGACGTTCTAACTACTTCTAGAATAAGTAGAAACGAGTTAACATGTCCTAATATCCCACAAAGTATGTACTATTTTGCATCACCCTCTGTCCACCATAGCGATGTGCCGATCA
The DNA here is from genome assembly GCA_000611715.1 of Scolecobasidium constrictum UM 578. Lineage (NCBI taxonomy): Eukaryota > Fungi > Ascomycota > Dothideomycetes > Venturiales > Sympoventuriaceae > Scolecobasidium > Scolecobasidium constrictum. The sequence goes on along the minus strand of AZYM01000333.1, from coordinate 703 downwards.
CAGAACAGATGCGGTTCCGTATGAATAAATGCACAATGACACTTTTGGGTGCTAATGCCTCGATATATGCAGTGGTGTCACGATCTTATCTCATCTGACGCACGAGGCTGCAACCCACATGCACAACGTATCCAGTCTTTGTTCGCTTTTCATATCACCACCCCGCGATTCATACTCTGATACCAGCCCAATTCGGGTTCGCGTTTCGATCTGGCAAGCACCATGCGATTGTCGATTATGAGATGTTTGCTGCTGAGCAGCATATTGAGCTTCGTTATTGCTCAGGCCAGACCACCGCCAGCTCCTCACGAGACCTTGAATACCGAGGATGTGATACGCATCAGGGCAAGTACAGATGAGAATCAAGCGACTTTCGTACAATGGGAGGGCGAAGTCTTGTATGTCTTCGACTTTCATCTGGCGACACACGCTGACCATCCCGCTCTAGCATTTATCAACCAGGCCAAAGACCTGTCCCTGCCTTCAATGTGCTCGGCATGAATGTTGCACGAGCGAAAAAGCTGAAAGACGGGGGCTATGACCTGCTCACGCGTGAGCTACAATTGTATCTCGATCCCAGTACGAACAAGCCGCCGCACTTCTGGACGAATCCGTTCACGAACGATAGCGTAAATGGTACATTCCAGATCCTCTAACAAGCTATATTCTCCCAGCCTGTAGCAACTGACACGAGACAGTAATC